>PVKU01014238.1:0-24191 GCA_004027475.1 Anoura caudifer
TTCCCCTTCTGGTACCCCTGTAATTCGGATGTTGGGACGTTTAAAGGTGTCCTGGAGGTTCCTAAGCCTCTCCTCATTTTTTTTGAATTCTTGTTTCTTCCTTCTTTTCTGTTTGGTTGTTTCTTTTTTCCTTCTGGTCCACTTCATTGATTTGAGTCCCAGTTTTCTTCCCATCAGTATTGGTTCCCTGTGCGTTTTTCTTCATTTCACTTACTGTAGCCTTCATTTTTTCATCTAATTTGTGACCAAAATCAACCAGTTCTGCGAGCTTCCTAATCACCAGAGCTTTCAACTGTGCTTCTGACAGATTGGCTACCAGTGCTTTGAGCTCTGCATCTGATAGGTTGACCACCTCCTGGTTGCTCAGGTGAATTAGCTTTGGGGCCCCAGTCTGTTTTCTCCTTTGAGCCATCCTTGTTTTTTTTTTTTTGTTTGTTTTGTTTTGTTTTTGTCTGGTGGTTGCTGTTATGTAGTGAGGGGCAGAGCCTTAGGTGTTCACCATGGCAGGGCAGCCCAGTCCCTGGGTTGTGATGCTGGATGTGGGGGTGAGGTCTGAGAGGGAACAATGGTGCTTGCTCTGAGCTCTCTCTCGGATTCCAGTCCCTTCAGCCACTTTCCCCTATGAAATTGGGCCCTTCTGGTGCTGATTTCCATGTGGGTGGGCCTGCACATGCTCCAGGACTCTGTGTGTCTCCCCAATGAACTCTCCTGTGAGGCTGGGACTCCCTCCCGGCACCTCAGCCCCCACAAGTATTTTCAGTGGGTATTTTTAGGCTTCACTTCCCGGTGCTGGGGCCCTGAGTGGGGGCCCTGGGTCGCACAGTCTGTCTTGCTGCCTGTTTTCACCTGGTTTATCTATGTGTGAATGTGTGTCCCTGGTCAGCCGCCTTGTGCGCCCTGCTTGGTCTCCCCACTTTTGGCAACTGGCAACCGCTGCCTGTGTGTTGGGGTGACTGTGCGTCCGGGACCACCAGCCACCGTCTTATCCCTCCGCGACCCAACTCCGCCAGCCCCTAACTCCACCCCTCTTACCAGTCTGGGTAAATTGTTGTCAGACTTCTGTACAATTCAGTTTTCTCTCTGTCTGGTTGGGTTTTTTTTTTTTTTTGGTTCTATATTTTTGTTGTCCTTAATCTTGGTTGTGAGAGGAGACACATCATGTCCACCTACACCTCCATGTTGGTTGGAAGTGAACTGGGTTGTATTTTCAATTTCCTTTTCAAATACTCAGCTGGGCAAAACACCCTGATTTTCTTTTTCTTTTTTTTTAAAGATTTTCTTTATTTTTAGATGGGAAGGGAAGGAGAAAGAGAGGGAGAGAAATGTCTATGTGTGGTTGCCTCTTGCATACTCCCACACTGGGGACCTGGCCCTCAACCCAGGCATGTGCTCTATACTGGGAACAGAACTGGTGACCCTTTGGTTCGAAGGCTGGAGCTCAATCCACTGAGCCACACCAGCCAGGGTGAATTTTCAGTTTGACAGTGGTGTATTTTTATGGGTATGGTTGTGTTAGTTATTCAATGAAATAATGATCTACTGGCATTTTTTGTAAGTTGAAATCTGAAATAGTAGGTATATTATTCTTTGGAATTATTGGTTTAGACATTTTTAAGGATTTTATTTGTTGGGAGTAAAAAGTGAATGGGTAGTTCGAATTTCTCTCAACTTGTTTTTAACAGCTTTCTTAAGGTATAATTTGCATTTTATTCAACACACCCAATGTAAGTGAATTCAGTGATTTTAGTAAACATATAATTGCACAAACATTACTCCAGTCTTATTTGAAAACATTTTCATCACCCCTCAAAATTTCTTGGTGTCCATTTGCAAGTTAATTCTCCACTCTTACTGTCAGGTCTAGGCATCCAATGATCAGTTTTTTGTCCACAAATTTGCTTTTTTTAGACAGTGCATATAAATGGAATCATACAATGTGGTGTTTTGAATCTGGCTTCTTTCATTTAGCTTAGTGTTTTCGAGGTTCATATATGTTGGCAGTATCAGTTAATTTCATTTAATTGAAAAGTAGTAATCTGTTGTGTAAATATACATTTTTATCTAATTACATGCTTATTGGACATTTGGATTGTTTCCAGTCTTGGCTATTATGAATAATGCTATGAACATTGACATACATATCCTTGTGTGGATATACTACAGGGTGAAGCAAAAGAGGTTTACAATTCATATGGAAAATAATACAATACTTATAAATAATAAAAGAGTAAACTGTGTTTCATGTGCTCACAACTGTAATTTTACTTCTGTCCCACCCTGTATGTTTTCATTTCTCTTGAGTAGATTCTTAGGAGTGCAATTTCCAGGTCATAATGGTAAGTTTGTGTTTAACTTCTTAAGAAACTGTTAGTTGTCTTCCCAAGTGTCTGTGCTGTTTTACATTCCCCATAGCAATGCATGAGGTCTGTTTTCTCCACAGTCTAAACAGTGCTTGGCATTGTCTGGCTTTTTGATAGTAGACATTCTGGTGGATGTGGAATAGTGTCTCATTGTGGCTTTAATTTGCATTTCCCTGAGCACTCATGGTGTTCAGCATCTTTTCACGTGCTTAATTAACCAGTCCCGTATCATCTTCAGTGAAATATCTGTTCAAATCTTTTGTCCATTTTTAGGGGGTTCATTTTAAACATTGGATTGTTTGTAAGCATTCTTTATTATTATAGATACAAGTCCTTTATTATATATATGATTTGCAAATATTTTCTTGTAGTCTGTGGCTTGTAGTAGATTTTATTTTTTTAGAGCAGTTTTAGATTTGCAGCCAAATTGAGCAGAAAGTGGAGCTATCTCAGGCACTCTCTGCCCCCACACGCTCACAACTTCCCTCACTATCAACGTCCCCCACTAGAACAGTACGTTTATCACAGTTGATGAACATACATTCACAGGTCACTGAAATGTGGCCTGTCTTTCCATTTTCTTATTGGTGTTTTTTGAATCAGGAAAATTTTTAATTTTGATGAGCTTTCACTAGTTTTTTTTTTTTTTCTTCTTTTTTTTCTTTTATGGATTGTGCTTTTCATGTGTAAGAACTTTCTACCCAAACTAAGGCTGTAATTTTCTCCTGTTTTCTTTCTTAGAACTTTTAAAAGATTACAGCAATTAATTGAGTTTGGGTTTTTTCTCTTTTGGTACTTATTCTGAGTTAAAAAAATAGGTTTATAAAAGACCATAGGTGTATAGTGCTACATAACTATAGCACACACCTCAAAATAATGCTTTTCCTTTGACCTTAGCTGATAATTTTCTATGTGAATGAACTAATTAAACCAATTTCAGGGATTTCAGCCTCTTTTTGTCATTGAAATAATCACATTTTTATGGCTATATCTGCCAAATTTGAAAAATTTTCCATCTGCATCTTGTTTCTTTTCATTATTTAGTATTAATTCACACTAATGGGAGATGACTAATTTTCCCTTTAACTCTTTCAGAGGAATACACATTTTTAAAGGATTAATAAGCCAGTTCTCTTAATTGGTAGAATTTCATCTGAACAAAATGAGTTGTAATCAGTTTCAGGAATGTGGGGCTGACTAATATAGGTTAGCTTTTTCTGCTTGAGTGCTTATTTCCAGGATCAGGTATGTTTTTTTCTGAACCTGCTTGTTCTCTCAACACTCCTGATAAATTACTGAATCTGTTAAATCCTTGGATAAGGAACCCAAGGCTCAAGTTGAATAATTTGCCTAAGGTCAACATTCTGTTCTGATAAAGGTCACTGGAGGTTCTTGTGGGGGTCTCTGCTCACAGGCCCCCCACCCCCACCCCTCCACCACAGGATGAGAATACGTCTACCAAGACATGATCTGCTTGGGAGGAAAGGTGGCCGATCTCTCAAAGGAGTAGGGCCAAGAGCCTTTTCAGGCTTAAGTCAGGCAGGGTAAGCAGGGCAGCCGAGAGATTAGGAGACTTCTCCCAGACAGAATGAGGACTCAGGCTATGTCATAGCTGAGGGTCCATCACCCCCTTTTGCTATAGCCCCCCAAGTCCTTCCTTGGGGCCACCACATGGTCATGCCCGTCTTAGGTCATTCTCCCCTTGGGGAATCTTACCCATCATTAGCTAACCGATCAAGCATTGGGGGCCAGTTATGGATGAAGTAAAGGAGCAGAAGCAGTGCCCTGTCAGGGAGATAAGCTTTGTCTCCTTAGTGGCTTATGGTCCAAAGGTCTCTTACTCAGCCTTAGCCATGGGGGGTGGGGGTTACAGCTTTTGAAACCAGGCAGGGTGGTTCCCAACAGGTTCTTACTGAAAATATGAAAATAGTTTAGGTTGCACTAACAAATACAGTCACACATATTCAGGATGCTCTTGTATCCACAGGTTGCTCTGCTGTGCTCCAACACCTCCTAAAGATGCATCCTGACTTATCTCCACACTTGCACACTGAAGAATGCAACGTCTTGATTAACCTACTTAAGGATTGTCACAAAAATGTAAGAGTTCAGAAAATTACCGTAAAGTAAAAGTGAAACTTAATGTATAACACACTGATGTAATTTAAATGTTACCTCCACTAACAGAAGGGAGTGATAATGTCTTAGCTTAGTAAAGATTAGCAGCTGATGCTTATGATTTTTGAGAAACCACTTTTATGATTAAAAATTCAAGGATGAAAGTTTGTTAGGGATCTTTTTAAGTGATTTAATATTTAGTATCCATGTTGTTAAAATAAAATACTTTTCCTGGTTACAGAGCACTAAGACAATTATGTTCAGCTCTGACTCTTCTGATCATAATTGAATTAGTCTAAGATTTTCTGTTCCTTGATGTCTCCCATTCTGTGTTTACAGGAAATTGAAACATTTTTATAATTAGATGGGGATAAATTTAAGTTATGATAGACCTAATTTGACAGGGTTACTTGTTAGTGCAATGGAAGTAAAATTCCCTGGCTAAAACCAAAATAACAAGCCCATTTTTGGAATGCATTAAATTGAGCTGAGATTTTTACAGATCTCGAATATTTAGCTTTTTTCATATACCTGATGCATGAGACAGTGATATGGAGCATTTGTGTTATTCTTTAACTTTGCATGATGCATTAGTTTCTTCATGAGATTCATGAACAGTAGATATGTCAAATTTTAATAGTAATAGGTATGATTTAGTTACTTTTAAAGTATATTTTATTTATTATGTTATTACAGTTGTCCCGGTTTTTTTCTCCCCTTTAAGCCTCTCTACCTGCTACCCCTAATCCCTCCAGCATTCTTCCCCACCCCCTTAATTCATGTGCATGAATCATGCATATAAGTTCTTTGGCTTCTCCATTTCCTATACTATTCTGGACATCATCCTGCCTATTTTGTACCTAACAATTATGCCTCTTATTCCCTGTACCTTTTCAGTATGATTTAAATGAGCAGAATTTTAAGACTGAAGGTAACGTAAGTAAAACCCCTAACCTGTGAAGTCAGATATTTTTTATGGTTCAGAGAATGTTGTAGATGAATAATATACTTCAGGCAGACAGTTTTCACCATCCATTTAAATCAATAATTGATATTGTAAGTCTTTTTAACTTTAGCCATTCAGCGGTTATATGGTAGTATCTCATTTGTTTTTAAATTGTATTTCCCTGATGGTCAATGATTTTAAGTATCTTTTTATGTGCTTATTGGCCATTCATATAAAATCTTTTGCCAATATTTAAAAATTGAGTTGTTTGTCTTACTATTGAGTTGTCAGAATTAGTTTTGTCATTGGGCATACAGGTCCTTTGTCTGATAAGTATAATGTGAATGTTTTCTCCCGTCCTTTTCTGTGACATCCTTTTTTCATTTTCTTAAGGATGTGTTTTGAAGAGCAATTACAAATTTGATGAAGTCTACTTTACCAGTTCTTTTCTTTTATTTGTATTTTTTGTTTTAAGGATCTTATATATTTGCTGGTCACAAAAATTTCCTATTTTTTCTTTTGCAAATTTTATAGTTTTAGCTTTTACATTTAGGTCTGTTATTCACTTCGTTTTAATTTTTGTGTATGGTGTGAGGTATGAATCAAGATTTCTTTCTTTACCTATGGATACCTGATTATTCCAGCATCATTTATTGAAGAGACTATTCTTCACTAAATAACCTTGGTGCCTTTGCCAAAAATCAGTTACCATAGGTTAGTGGGTCTATTTCTGGTCTCTTTGTTCTGTTCCACTGATATATAGATATATCTATTTTGGTATATCTTTTAACACCACTTAATTTCAAAGTTAGGTTCCCTGACTGTTTTGTCCTCTTCTGTCTTAATTCACTTTCCTTATTGTATCTAGAGCAGGGATGTGAAACTATTCTCACCCGGGGCCATATCAGCCTTGTGGTTGTCTTCAAAGGGCCAAAATAATTTTAGGATTGTATAAATGTAACGACTCTTTAACTGTTAAGGAGTTGAAATTACAACTCGGCCCTTTGAAGGCAACTGGGAGGCTGATGTGGCCCCCAATGAAAGTGAGTTTGACACCCCTGATCTGGAGTGACCTCTGAAACGTAAGTTTAATCATTGTTCCCCTTTAATGGCTTCCTTTGTCTATAAAACCTTCATTTCTACTTGGTGTTGCAAGACCTTCTTGAAATCGGTGCCTCCTTACCTCTTGGGCCTCACCACTGTCCTGTACGTCTGGTCTTCCCCTCATTCCTGTGTGCTTTTCTGCAGTTGCACTGGAGCATGTTTCTCTCTTATAAGCCTTTAAACTTGCTTTTTCCTTCGTTTAACTTAGAGCCTTTTTCACTGTCCTCACTTCCCATTTGCTAGACCATTTATAATCTCCTAGGTTTTATTCAGCTTAATTTGTCATTTCCTCCTTCTTTCCTGGTCTTGCTTCTCTTGTGATAGTCACTCTACTCCAGTGATACCATACATAATATACTTCCTACTTTGTGACAGTCATTCTCATACCTTTTGGTCTCAGGATTCCTTTACACTTTTAAAAATTATTGAGGACCACATAGAATTTTGTTTACGTGGGCTGTATATATCAATATTTACTGAATTTAGAAATTGAAATTTAATTTAGAAATTAAAAAATAATTTATTTAAAATGATAAACTCAAATATTTTTTATAAAAAGCTCTTAGTTTCCAAAATAAAAAAAAAAGTGACATTGCTTGTACATTTTTGCAGTTCTCTTTAATGTCTGACTTAATAGAATACAGCTGGATTCTCATAGCTGCCTCTCCATTTAATCTGCAATGACATTACACTCATGTGGCCTCTGGAAAATTCCACTTACCCTTGTTAGAGAATGAAAGTGAACAAAACAAATAAGATCTGTAGTTATTAGGAAAACAGTTTTTACCTTACGCTTCTCCTGGAAAGGTCTTGAGAACTCTTGGATGTCCCTGGACTGTACTTCACGAAACATTGCTTTGTAGCACTCAAGTCCTTATTGTCTCCTACCTTTGATAGTGTGCTGGGCGAGGAGATACCCAGGTCCTCCTTGCTCACTGCTGTATCCTAGTGCCTGGGACATTGTCTTCCAGACATTAATGGATTGATTCACTCATTAAATCAATGGCTAAGCCAGTTTGGTTCTCTAGAAGTAGACATCAGGCATGAGAAGCTTATGCTATGCACAAGAGAATTGCAGTACCTGGGCATGTCCTTTACCACTTTCACTGGGCATGTTGGGTTTTACACATAATGTCACAAGAGTATACTTCTTATTTGGGCTTAATGTTGAGGTAAAAGTGAAAATATAAATCAGTTTTTTTCTTGAATTTTTAATATAAGTTGTATGTTGATGGGATGATAGGAATAAATGTAATCTAAACTATAAAATATTGCCTTGCATTCTAAAAGTCTTATCCTTTCTGTTATTTCTGCTTGACCAGAAGGCGTGTGAAACTGCATTGTCTCTGCTTATTTGTTTTCAAGGAAGTAATTTAGGAAAAATACACAGGCAATATTTATTTTGAGAAGGTCATTAGGTAACCAGGAGGAGCTCTTAGTCTATTTTAAATGCTTGCCAGAAAAACTCTGACCATTTATCCAATGTGGACCAGAAAAGTACATTTAAAGTGGTAATCAATCAGGAAAAAAAGAAATAGCATGATACATAGCTTGCTAATTATGTATTGCCTGGTTTCCACGAAAGCCTTATTTAAAAAGAAAAGGAAAAGTGCTGCTTATTTCTACGATTAGAGGTTCAGCTTTTATGGCATCATTCCAGATCACCCTGCTCTCCAGTCCACCCTTAAAAATTCTGACATGCAAACACACTAAATACGGCCCTACTAAATTCAGGTTCTTGACTTCATTCATCTTAACCTGCTTTGGAGCACACTTATTGTGATGATAATAGTCATAGGTCTTGAAACCACTAGGGGATTTTTATTTTTCCTTTTCAAATAAAGCAGACTGAACCTCAGACATAGATTTTTCTTTATTCTAAATTAGTGGCTCATTTATGTGGTCCATATAGGCCACCTAATAACAGTGTTGTGTGTTTCTGATTTATTTTGATAACATTTTGAATGGGGGCAAATGAGAAAATGGCTTTGGCATCAGGCATTTACTAAGTAGCTCTTCTATTGGACAGTGTTTGCTGGTGAGGGAAGTTCTTGTGTTAATATGGCCACATTGCTCTTTGACATTACTTCGTGATGGAGGATGGATTGCGCTGTGAATTTAACATGCCCTCAGAGAAGACGTTATTAGGCAATAAAATTGTTTACATTCTGTCATTATGAGGTTTTGGCAGGTTAATAGGCTTCACATTTATCAAGTAAAAGTCTTCTTATTTTTTATTACTACCTATAGAACATTTATCCCCTTTTTTTAGGAAAGTCAGGATAAGCATGTTAATTTGGTTATTTTATACTTATGATTTAACTATTTGCTTATTAACAAGGTGACACATTAGATAAGTTTTTAAATTCTCTGTACTGTAGCATATTATGGGATGAAATATTTTACGTTTTTCTTCTTTTAGCACAGCATTCTGAAATTTTTTGGTCATTGCAATGATCTTGATCGGGAGATGAGAAAATGCTTGAAGAAGGAGGTAAGGAAAGTGTTAAAAGAATGGAAATAGTTCAACAATAGAACAGAACATTTTTGAACAATATTATATATTACTGCCATTGTTAAATTTCTTTCCCAAATGTTAGTATAGCAAAGAAAAATTGACTTTGTATGTGTGTACCCCACTAAAACCTAGGGGAGAAATGAAAGCCTCTTCTGGGGACAGTTTTAGAATATCACTGCTGTTTGGCATGCACATAATGAAACCAACTTCCTTTTTATAATCACTGTAATTCCTCTGGATGAATTTTAAAGTTTGGGAAATTGACTTTGTGTAGCATATGATTATTTAACCACTATACAGTGTGCCTGAAACTAATATAAAATAATATTAAATGGAACTGTAATTGAAAAATAAAATTAAAGATGAAAAAAAGATGCCATAGGCAAAGAGGTTTCTCTTCATAGGAGTTTGATCTGTAATTGTCTTTGTTCAATTAAAATGTTTGGTAAATTGAATCTCTTAAGCAAAAAAGACCTATCAATCAGCTGTTGGCTGTAGCAGGTATCTAAAACTCTCTGGGCCTGAACTTCCTTACATAACATGGTGAGGGTAGACTTAGGTTCTTTACAGCTTTAGAATTTTGAATTTCTTTATAATCATGGTATATATAAACCATAGGGATCTAGTTTGACTTACTTGGAAAGACTCCTGAACCCAGTTTAAGGCTAAGACTTGGACTTGGGCAAATAGCCAAAATACCTAATTCATTCTTTTTACAGGTGCTGCTAACCAAGCAGAGTGCATTCAAATCTTTAAAAAGAAATCTAATTCCATTTGTTTTGTACATCAGATGTTTTATGTCCAGAACATTTAAAAATCTATACTAAAAATCTGCCTTCCAATTTTCTTTCATTTTCTATACTTTGAACTCCCCTCCCCATTAGCCTTATATTGAAAAGTATTAGATATAATATTTGAAGCTTCCCAACACCTATCTTTCTTTATTTTTGTATTTTCCACTTTGGGCTTTTTTTGCTTTTTTCCTTCCTGGAAAAAAAATGTCTTTACTGTTTGAGGAACTTTCCAGAGTTCTGAGTTAAGGGCGATAATTTTCTTTGTGTGAACAAACATATACATGTATAAATGTTTTAAACTGATTTTTGAAAAGAGTTTTTTTTTTTTTTAATATGTAAAGGCTCATTTAGATGGAAACTAAACTTAAGGCTCTTTCTTTTTAAGTAAGATTATGGAAAAATAAAGACTATACTGTTTTATTGAGTATAGCTGTTTATTTCTCACTTTCAGTTGTGTAACATAGTTTTATCCCTAAGTTTAGATTTTTTCCTTATTACAGTTTAATGATTTTGCCATTGGCTTGGTGATTGATCATATGAAATTTTCTTCGCAGGTAGTCCTGAGGTGTTAGTGAATATTTGGTAGAATATCGTAGATATTCTTATTTTGTCTAGGTTTTTCATATAAATTTCAGATTTTCTCCTTGATTTATTTATTTTTTAAAAGATTTTATTTATTTATTTTTAGAGAGAGGGAAAGGGAGGGAGAAAGAGAGGGAGAGAAACATCAATGTGTGGTTGCCTCTCAGGTGACCACCACCGGGGACTTGGCCTGCAACCCAGGCATGTGCCCTGACTGGGAATCAAACTGGTGACCCTTTGGTTCCCAGCCCACGCTCAGTCCATGGAGCTGTACCAGCCAGGGCCTCCTTGATTTATTTTTTAAGTCCTCTGTAGTTTTTATGTTGCTTAATGACCTGATTTAGGGAGGGCTGGGGTGGGGGGTACGCTGGGAAGGGGGTAAAGGGCAGAAAACTGTACTTGAACAACAATTAAAATAAATAAAAAATAAATGACCTGATTTATAGATATTTTTCTGCCCTTTCATCCTTTAATCCTCTGAACCTGCCCTCATTTATTTCCTCTCTGCTTCTGATGCTTTCTTGTTTACCACATTGTTTCTAGCGCTTTCTTCCTGCCATTCCCTTGATGTGTCATTTGAGTACTTCATTCCTTGAAGCTTATAACTAGAAATAGGGTCTGGCCAGTTCTGTTGAGCCTCTCTTTGGTGCGGTGTTGTTGCTGTTGTTCATTTATTGAAATATAATCACTAGTATTACTTCTTTGTAGCATCCGTTTTTGTCCCTCTTGGTTTTTGGCTAATTGACCTTCCATTCTCTCTGTGTTTTTAGTGGGGTTTTGTGAATAACATTGTATTCTTCCTTTTTTTCTTCTTTTATTCAGGGACCATTTTGACTGCCCTTGGAAATAATCTTAATATATGTTTTAATATAGACTTTTAATTTACATTATGACTTATCTTATTGGCCTGCTACAAAGTGTTATCTTCAGAAGATTTACTGTTCAGACCCTCCTCACAGCCTAATTGCTGGGGGTAACGTGTGATTAAAGATAGGTATAAAATATTTTTCTCAGGGAAGGTATCTATGTTCTATTTATTTATTTTTTAGAGAGTGAGAGAAAGAGAGAGATAGAGAAAAACATTGATTTGTTGTCCCACTTATTTATGCAATTATTGGTTGCTTCTTGTGTGTGCCCTGACCAGAGATCGAACCCACAACCTTGGTGTATCAGGATGACCCTGTAACCAACTGAGCTACCCTGCCAGGGCAAGTTGTAGCCTTTTTATCCCTAATTTTTTTAAAGCAATGAAACACACCTTTTCCTTAACAATCTTAAGAGGAAAATTAATGTATGGCATGAAAGGAATTATTTTGGTTAAAGGGATCTATTGCTTCATGTATAATATGAAGTGGTCCTTTGATGAGGAAGAAAAAAAGAGTTTGAAAACTATCATCCTGGTAGATATGTTAAACCTTCAATCAAAACTTTAGATGCAGAACACTTCTTAAAGATTATCTGGCCCAACTCCTTAATATTTGAGGTTACTGGACCAGAAGATGAAGTAACTCAAAGTTGGGAATCTCCACCATTGTCTCAGGAGGTAGGGGAGGGGATCTGGTCAAGCCCCTGGTTAGCTCTCTATCATGAAGTTTTTGTTTTCTGTGGCCTCTTCCATATCTCTGTCTCCTAAAAGATTTTGCTGTCCAGCTGTTCACATATACTCAGTTTTTTCAACTGGGATTTGCTTTTCCTTTTTTCAACCTGGATTTCGTATTACTTTTTTCCCTGTTTGTCCAGGGACTCTTTAATCACCTTTAAAATATGTCTGTATTGGTATATATATATAATAAGCCTATATATGTGAACCTATAAGAACACTTATGTTCAGGTTTCTCTGCTTTGAACAAGTGCTTTTTCTAAATGCCAGGCTCTGTATGTATTTCCTGTTATTTATAATCTACTAGCCAGATCAGAATACTAAGTTGAAAACCTCTAAGGTGAAAACTGCATTTAGATCCAACTGATTTACAGACACATAGGATTTGGGGAGATTCTGATTCAATGACCTTTCATGATAAAACAAACATACAAAAAAAACCCCTGGGAAGTTCATCTGCCTGTAAGTTCCTGTACAAACCAATAGGATAATGTGGTTGCTAAGAGCCACTTTCTCTTGATAATATTCGTATTTATAGAAATGTAATGTGTCTAGGGCATGAGAACTAGTAGGCCCATTGTAGTCCACATCTGCCAGACTACTTCTGGAGCACTGTATTTAATTCTGGTTGTGTTATTTTTCATAAGGAATGTTGATATTAAAGCACTTTATAACAGGTGCTTTATAGATATTAGAAGGCAGAAGCCGTATTCTGTGAACAGTGGAGAAACCAGTGATATTCAGCCTGAGAAAGAGATTATGAGTGGGTTATCTGTAACCAGATATGTGAAAGAATGTAGCAGGCAAGAAGAAATAGAGGGCAGTAGGAAAATTTCCTGGGAAGCCCTTACTGATTCAGCATAAAAATTTTTGCAAAAATTATTGGAACAATAATTAAATAGGTAATGAGCTCCTCATAACTAGAAGAAGTGTTCAATCAGAGGTTGGATAATTCTATAGATTGTGAGCTATGGAGAGCAGGGACAAAACTCATTCATCTTATGTACTGAATTTATATTTTGAGAGGAAATTAATTCAGTAAAGACTTGAGTATCTGTTAGGATGTAGATACTATATTGAATGAAATTATACTAGATAGTCTCAAAGGTCAATTTCCAATCTCAGATTTAGTGAAATAACAGGCAAATACAAGTTTTGTCAGCAAAAACATTTTTATTTTGCAAATATTTTAAAATATGTAATTTACTTGATACAAATGGCGATATAATCTGCTCTTTTCTCCCCCTTCCTTTTATTTTCCAGTACGCGGAGAAGAGGATCAAGAGCAGGGAGCATGGCGATGCAATGCGAAAGAGACTTTTTAATTCTCCAGACGAATCTGAAACATAAATTACATTTTCACTGGATGCTTTGGCTGAGCGAAGACCTAAAGACTCTTGGTTGATAGCCAAAAGAATACTGTTTCATTTGGTCTCCAGAATCTTTTGAATAGCAAGTGACCCGTGAGAGATTGAGCCGTGGAGAAATAGGGACACCTGGATTCAGACTGTTTGTTGAGCATAGCCTTTAGTACTCTGACTCCTTACCAACGCACCTGACTTTTACCATGCTTCTTTACTTTGCCTGCAACCACTTAACATTGAGCAACTGATTTCTCCCTTAATAAAATCATTGACTTCAATCATGTTTTCCCTGTTCTCTTAGACTCCTGAAATAAGGGCAAAGTGGTCCCATTAGTCTTTCCTTTTGAACAATGTGGCAATTCCACAGCTTAAACATTGAAGGTACGAGCTAGGGCAAAAAGAGTTTGAGGAAATTCCCAGCTGTGTTAACTATATGATAACGTTCCAACTTTATTATTCTTAAAAAGTTGGATGTTTAACATTGATAAGATTACTTGTAGTTAGAATTTAAGTCTTGGTGGACTTCAGTTCCTGTTTGGTTGGATGTGCCCACCCTGCGTGCCGTTAACTACTGGGCGTTAACATTAGGTCGGCATGCCTCCTCTAGCTGGGTACAGGGCTGTCTCCTTCCCATACTCATTTTCAGCAGCATTCTTTCTGCCTGGTGTTTCTGAGACCTGTGAGAATCAAAGTCAGCAACTTCCAGCCACAGGACAGCACAGCTTGATCTTGTCGGATAAGATGTCAACAGACCGTGCACTGTGAACTCCTTCTCTTGAATTCTGTTGTTTATGTTCAGGATGAGGCCTTGTTGGTCTCAGTGTTTAATAAGTGATTTCCCCATCACAAGAGGCATTCAAGAGGCTGGATCTTGATACTCATTTAGCGAGGTGGTTACAAAGGATAACAGACATTTGATGAAGGGTTAAAGGAAGAAACAATTAATTCTTAGGTCCCTTTCAAGACTGAGATTTATGACTGTTCAGTTGTGTTCCCCCAATCTCCCTCTACCCCCCTACCCCCCTGGTCAGGCGGTACAGATATGGAGATGAGACATTTTGTCTTTAGAAGCTTATGAACCGACAAGTTGACTATTAGTGTAGTAAGTGCCATGATTAGGTAGGTGTCATAGAAAACAGGGCATCCATGCCCAGCCTTCAGGAAGGAGCCATTCCAAGAAAGCTGCTTAGCACAGGATACTTTTGACAAGTGGAGTGAAAATGGAGTGCATTCTGGAGAATGCAAGTCATTGAGCATGGCTGGAGTATGAGAACTCTTGGTGGAGGGAGATCAGAAATGTCTTTTAATTTTGTTGGAATTATTTCTTCAATTCTGTGGTGATCAGTTGCATATTTTAATATGGTGATTTGGGATTTGTGAAGGGCACTTAGGAGGTTGATATGTTTCAATGTATGTTTTCAGTAAGATTTTTCTGGTTGTAGTTTGTGATGTAAACTGGAGGAGAAGAGAGATTATACTCAGGGGGACCAATTAGGTTACTCCCTAGTTTAGGGGAAAAGTGAGGACCTGAATTAAGTGGCTTGGGGATCAAGAGGAGTGACTATATTTGAGGAGAATTTGAACACAGAATCAGCATGATTGACATGGGATGGGGTTTAAGAAAAGTCTAGGAGGCCTCAGGCATTGGATTTATGCCTGCCTGCTGTAGATGCCCTACCCAGAGGGGAGGGAGTGTAGGAGAGGTGTGGTATGAAGTGCCGAGTCTGAGGTGTGTGGATGATTTGGGTGCAGATGGCTTTTAGGTTTCTGAGTAACCAGATCTAGAGCTGACTAGAGTTGCCTGGACTGGAACAGACTTGGGTGACAGCAGCACACAGATTAGAGCTAAAGACCTGGGGCCGATGTTGATAGTGGACCAAGAGAGTTTTATAGAGCAGACTGGGATTTTTTTTTTTTTTTTTTGCGGGGGTGGGGGGGGTCATTTAATTTTTAAATTATGTGAGTACTACATTTTTAGGAACATTCAAACAATTTGCAAGTTTTACAGATTAAAAATTATCCTTCTTTATTCCCCAATATCACATTTTGCCAGAATTATCTGTAACTGACAGGTGGGGCTTCTAGGCATTTATATTAGCATTTCAGGACAGAAGAGAGAGCCCCATATTTGGAGAAGGAGCAGGCATAGAGGTAGAAGGCAGACTGTAGTGAATGGTGGTTACAGAGGAAGGAGTGTCACTGGATCAGAGTAAGGGCTCAGATGGCAGTTGGTTGGATCTCTCTGTCATCTGTGACCTTAGAGCCATTTGGTGTGGTAAGGAATAGGCGGAAGCTGAAGTGGAGCTGGAGGATATTAGCACATTAGAGAAGGCTTGGCTCTGAAGGGAAGGACAGTGTAGGATCGAGGGGTCTTACAAAATCAAAAGAAAATTGAGTAACACTTGGGAATGGGTGTATGTTGAAAGAATGCTGTAGAAGAGAGGGATTAACTTGAGTAAAATCTTTGAGGATGCAGAAATGCGTGAGATTCAGGGCCCATGGTGACAGTGGTGATTTTTTTTTTTTTTTCTAAAAACAAATCAGAAACAAAACTTGAAGCACTGCAGGACGTGCAAAGTATTCTTTTCAGAGAGCAGTGAATGCTTATTTGTGCAGGATGTAATAATGGTGTTTCTTCTACAAAGAATTAAGAGCAAGGTTCTGTTTCTGCTCCCTGAGCACCAAAGCCTCAAACACACTAACATCACCAGGAACCAGTGATGCTGGTAAATGTTTAGTGACTGGCTCTCCAAGACAAAGGCACTGATTTGTAGCATTTGCCATTTTCTGTGTTGTAAATATTTCTGCCATGGCAGATTTCAAGCTACCAAGTTGATGTCGCTGAAGGTGGTGCTGGGAAGAGGTGCGCTTAGGAGGCTCTTCTGAGCTGGTGCCAGCTGACACCAGCCCTGCAATGGGCACACCACTGCTGTGCTGAAAGAACTGCAAAGAATTATCAAGTCGGTTGGTTGCCCACTGATTATCACCTTCCCCACCTCTAACATTTTGTCAGTTGAAAGCACCTGTAATGTCAGATGTACACTAAGCAACTGCTGTGACCCCTGTGACAGAGCAGCTGTAGTTGAGGACTGCTGGTGTTCAGAGAGGCCCTGGGGCCATGTCACTTGTAGAACAGCAGATGACCATATGCCAGGAGGATTGGGAAGGAAATGAGACCTGCCTGTGCCATTATGGGTGGTTGGATTTGTGCCCTGGCGGCAGAGTTCAAGAGCTCAGATGCCTTCTACCCTCTTCTTTATATATAATCACATTACCTTAATAGCCATCTCAAGAACTGTTGGGATTTGCAAAAATGGGCATGGCTGTCTGTAAATTGTTACCTAGCTACCAATGAGGTGGTTAGACTCTTACTGTTTTGTTTACCACGAAATCCTTAGTGTCTTAGGCCCAAGCACTAAATAATCAGTAGGAGGTAACTTCGTTTTACAATGAAAATGCTGCAACTGTAAAGGCAGTTTGTCTTGGGTCTTTGTTGTTGTTTGTGTTATTTTCCCTTTAAATTTCCATCCCATTTTGATTTCTACTTCCTATCCTCACCTCTCGTACCACTGGAGGGTGCTACCTTTACTAACAGGAGTATATATCATATCCCTTGAGTATTAAGGCTAAATTGAGGGTCACAAAGTCCTGCCCAGAACTTACCTCCTTACTCCTGTCCAGCCTCCCTCCAGACAACCCTCACAGAGCTGCCAGGGAAATACCGCACACCGCTTTTAAGGTCTTACTTGGAATATTCCAGGTGTTCTAATTCCTGTGCAATAAGGTGCACGCTCCAGGCCCTGACAATACAAGGCTCCTCTGCCTCTTTAGCTCCCTCTAGGAGGGGAGTTTGGGAAAGAAAATGGCCATTCATCTGGAACATTGGGAGCAAGGCAGAGAGTGGAATGAGATGAGTGGAGAACATGGGCAGGGGCCTTGGGAGCCACAGCAAGGAACTTGGGTTTTATAAAGGTCTTTCTGGCTGCTGGGTGAAGAATAGTTATGGTTAAGCCAATTCAACCTAAATTTAGTTACTTAAACTTTTTTAAGCCTTAGGTTCCAAATCTGTAAATGATTTATGATAACGGATGTTATCAGTACCTATTGCATAGAGTTACTGTGAAGATTAGTTGAGATAATGTATATAAAGCTGTTGGAAAATTAGCTGGCACAAAATAAAGGCCCACCAATATTGTTATTCTCTGAGTGCATCCAAACTGGAGTATTGGTAACACTTCCCTGCATTTTTGTAGAATGCAGCAAATCACTTGGGGTGGTCCCATCTGGGCAGGGCCCCAGCAATGGGGGAATCAAAGGGTGAGGGGCTTGGTATGAGGTGGAGGGAAGGGCCAGGCTGCTACAGCCTCTAGAAACTCATCCCTCCCTGGATCCCTGTACATCCTACCTTTCATAGAATAAGTAAGTCCCATTGCCTGGCTGGCTGCATTTCTTCCCATAGTCACATCAGGACGTTCTGATTTAGGTGATGTCTCCAGTCTTGCCTGCTTTTTCTCAGCCATCTGTGGATTAGAGTGAAATGTCTCTAGATTAGAGTTTTCTTCTCTCTAGAGCAAGCTCACTATCCTCCTGGGGATTTGTGTGGTTTGTTTGTTTGTTTGTTTACTAGTAGGAGCCTAAGAGGCTGGAGTCAGATAGGGGTGGGAGGAACAGAGATTCTATCTCTTGCCTTTATCAAGCATCGGGTACAGTGCTGGGTGCCAGTGATTGATGAATGAACTAGTTAGTCCAGGTCAGGGCTCATGTCATGAAGGACCATCTGAGTCCTGATAACGAGTTGGGCTTTCCTTCTGAGAGCACTGGGAATACATTGTAGGGTTTGTGCAGAATACAGAGTGATAGATTTATTTAACTTAGTGTCGATTTTCAGTGGCTTTGGGTCATGACCATCTCTTGAAGTTGAGGATCTTAGGCCAAGGTTTTCCTGAGAATCTAATTTTGTGGAACACTGTGAGCCTTGATGCTCTGGTCATGACAAATTTATTAATACTTCATTGCAAGAACTACACAATTTTACTTTAGAGTGAGGATAGAAAGTTGAGCTTTTTCTGACCCTTTATAAATGGAGGTTAACCTTCATGGAGTTTTTAGCTCAAAGCACAGTTAGTTTCCCGAGAAAGAGCATGAGCTAAACTAAGTAATGTCATTGGCCTGCCAGGTGGACATACCAGAGATCATTCTATGTTTAGCGAAAGGACAAGTCACCAAGCCTCAAATGAGCTGCCTTTTCTACCACACTCTGAGACGGAAACTGGTGCCCTTTAAATGACATTATATCCAGAGGTTCACATATGCCAAATCCTGCCTTAATCATTAGTTATACTGACCTCCCCCAGTGAGGCCATGGAAGAAGATGTATCCAGAGTGGAGATTGCAAGAGACAGCATAGGGATGCTTTACAGAGGGAACAGGTGGCCTAGGCTAGAGGCCTGTGGGGCAGTTTCCTTCCTCTAAGCTCAAGTCTGATCTCAGTGGCAGCTGGCCACACAGGAAGACGGGGGCCAAAATGAGACTGATGGTAGAGAGAAAGCGGGAGGGGATTGGCTGAGCGGCTCTCACAGACACTGGCCCGGTGTGTGCAGCCTCTGACCCCCCGAGAGGAGGGTGCCGCCTTCATGTGAACGACTGTTGTTACGCTGATACTAA
This sequence comes from Anoura caudifer, assembly GCA_004027475.1. Taxonomy (NCBI): domain Eukaryota; kingdom Metazoa; phylum Chordata; class Mammalia; order Chiroptera; family Phyllostomidae; genus Anoura; species Anoura caudifer. The sequence goes on from PVKU01014238.1 coordinate 19,051, forward strand.
GGACTATACCATTCTTTCTGTAAAGGAAATATTTCAAATTTACGGCAGAGTATACAGAATAGATGAACACCCACATACCCGCTATCTAGCTTTATTAATTTCAGTATTTTGCCATATTTGTTTTAGGGTTTTTTTAAAAAAATAATACATTGCAAATGTGTGTGGAACCTCCTGTGTGTCTCGCCCCAACCCCACACCCCTTCCTGTCTCAGAGGTAACTACTACTCTGACTTGATATATTTTATTCCCATGGATGATTTTTACTTCTAATATATAAGTATCTATAAGCTATATTATGTTGCATGTCTAAACATTTTATTTAGGATTCATCATGATGCATACACAGCCTTCTGTAGTTTACTTTTTTCAAAAGGTATTGATAAGTGAAGCTCTTTTTAAATGTATTTTAATTGCCATATAATATTCCATTGTATGATTGTACCTATTCGTTTATGCATTTTCCTGTTGCTGATCATTGAGATAATTGATTTTTGCTACTGTGAACAATACTTTAATTAGCAGTCTTACATGTCTTGTGCAGTTTGTGACAGTTTATACCCAGTGTCTCCTGGGTATAAACCTGGAATTTTAATTGTTGAGCTGTAAGGTATGCATCTTCAATTTTACTGGAAGCTGCTAAATTATACCTCAAATAGTTATAGACATAATACATCTTAATCATATGAAATTTTTCTACGTATATGACATATCTCTCAATTTAGTCAGGTCTTTTGTATTTTTAAATAAATTTTTATGATGTCTAAATAGGAATCTTATGTATCTTTTGCTAGATTTGTTCCTAAATTGTACTTTTAAAATTACGTATTTTATTATTTGTATATAGAAATGCAATTGATTTCTTTATATTGATCCTATATCCAGAAAGCTTGCAGAATTTTACTTATTCTAATAATTTACAGATTATCTTAGATATTTCTATATGGACAATCATGTCACTTGTGAATGTTAAATAGTATTGCTTCTTCCTTTCAAATGCTTACACTTCCTTTTTAAAAAAATTGGACTTAGGGCATCTAGTACAATGTTTAATAGAAGCATCAGACTTCTCTTGGTGCTGGTGTTAAATCCTAACATTTCACTGATAAGTAACATGCTTGCAGTAGGTTTTTTGGAAGACACCTATGTCTGCTTAAGAAAGTTCCTTTCTTGCTACTGTGCTTAGCCCTGCTCAACCGCAGTTCCGTGTGCCTCCCCACTGCTGAAACTGGAAAGCCAAAACACAGCATTTTCCCAGATTCCCCTACAGTTAGGCTTTCTGATATGAATTAGTATCCATTAATCAGTGAGATTAGAATTTGCAATTGACTTAGGTTAGGGGACAGGCAGGATGTATTGTGTCCATTTTACTGGTGCGGATTATAGCAGACATGGTCGGCCAGCAAGGGTATCTGTAGTTTTTCCTTTTTCCTTTTTTTTTTTTTGCTAGGCAGCTTCCTAATTGTGTCAGGGTTGTATACTCAGTCCTGCAATGTGGTTTTGGGAATTGTTCCTGAAGTTTCTTCATCTCTCCCAATAGTTAAGTAGGTTATTTAACACCTTGTAGTACTTTTCTGCCATTATATAATGCATTCTTTCCCTTTATTTAAATCATAAGTATATACTTAATGCTCACCACTAGTCTTACAACTCTCCAGTCATTCTGGTTCTGAAGCTCATTCTCTAGCACACTCTTCATGGTTGTCTCACAGGAACAAAATTCCCTGGGTTTCAATGACAGTTTGTGCCCTTTAGTTTCTGAACTTGTGTGAGTCTTGACTCACATCATTTTTCTGACTTTACAGAGCTCTCTCTTCTGTTGCTTCTGTATATTAAAAAAGAGAGTGATTTGCTTTCTGAGATTGTTTTCCTCGTCCATCTTTATCTGAACCTTTACTTTTCCTCACCTCTGTTATTCCTATTCTGCTCAAGTTTTATTCTGTTTCCCCTGCAGGGTGGGATCTTGTCCTGGAAAGGAAGCTTGGAAAGGTGGGTTTTGAAAGTTCCTAGAAATGAAACTGCTCTAGCCCTTTTCACCCCTTCTTGGGTCCCTTTTACTCACCCACTGTTGACGTGGGCAAAACCCCTGCCAGTTTCAACTGCCAGACTCGGAATGGCCTGTCAGGCTTTGCAGGGAATATCTGTCAACTACTTTGGGTTCTCCACTCTTCAATGCTTTGGATGCCCCATCGCTTCTCTGTGCTTCTTTGCATGTAGGTGCTCATCCCTCACAGATCTTGTGGCTCTTGATGATTTGTCCTCACTTCTACTTGCAGTTTGTTGCTTACCTTTTAACCTAGTTTTATTGTAAGTATGATCCATGATTTTTTGTTTGTTTTGATTTATTACCAAGTTTCTGGTTTTATTTGGGGATTTGGAAAGATCCAGAAGTTTGCTTCTATAACTACAACCATCTTTTCAGATTTCCCATCATTAACTTTTTGACATGTGCACTCGATTTAACAAAGGCTAGAATCAGTATCTCTACTCCTCCACCTGAGTAGAATGTAATTTAACTCACTTTTTACATCTTATTGTTATTTTCTATTTCAGAGAATTCTCTATTTTTTTATTCCTCAGAGCAGTGGTGGTTTTCGTTCTCTCTCTTTCTCCCTCCTTTCCCCTCTATCTATAAAAATAAATAAAATCTTTTAAAAAAGTTCTATTTGGTTCATTTTCATGTTGATCCATTCTATTTTTAAAAGATACTTCCTTATATTTTTAATTCTCACTTTTATGTTTTATTTTTTTCTATTTTTAATCCTCATCTCAGGACATGATTATTGATTTAAGAGAGAGGGGAAAGGAGGGAGAGAGGGAGCAAAACATTGATTTGAGAGTGAAACATTGATCAGTTGCCTCTTATATGGGGTGGGGAGGACCTTCCAAGAAAACAGAATATATTTATAAAAAATTATGTATTTATTTTTACATGTTTACATTTCAATCACCTTCAAAATACTCTCCATTTGATGTAATACACCTATTGAGATGTTTTTTCCCACTGCTCAAAATGGCTTTTGAACTCATTGATTTTGATGACTTTTAGAGCCTCTGCTGTTTTTTGTTTCACCTCTTCAACATTGGCAAAATGTTCCCCTTTGAGGACTTTTTTCATCTGGGGAAACAAAACAAAAGTTGCTTCAGGCAGGATCAGGTGCATTGAGAGGGTGGGGCACAGGGTTCCTGCTGTTTTTGGTGAGAAAGTGCTGACCACTCAGCGTGGTGTAGGCAGGTGCACTTATAAATCACCCATCATGAAATGGGCAAATGTGTTGGAAAAATCTTAAAAAAATTCACTAACGCCAAACACAACCTCTCATTATAAATAACACAGCTGGTAGACTGATACAGAAGGTTCCTAGAACACTGAGCTAGTGGGAGAAACCTGTACCACAAGGGACCTGCCCTCCAGAAGATAATTCCTGTTTTGGGGGTCCCCCCTCATAAGCACCCCAACTTGAGCCAAAGCCACAAGCTAGGTATGTGCCCTGAACAGGAATAGAACCTGTGACTTTCCGGTTTATGGGATGATGTTCTAACCAAATGAGCCACACTGGCCTGGGCTCTGTTTTATTTTTAAGCAGTTTTTTCTTTTAATAATTTTTATCCAGTAGTTCTATTTGAATTTTTGATGTCTAATACTTTTGTTTGTTTGCTTGCTGTCTCTTCCTCATGGTATGTTGTTCCCTCGTGTGTTTTTAATTTTTTTTTTATTGTTAGCATATCTCTAACAGGGTTTAACTGAAATTGTGGGTGTAACTTGGGGGTGTACGTGTGCTGTGAAAGGTCTGGCATTATCCTTTGCAAGGTACCGCAGAGGTGTTACAGGCTCAGAGCCACCTTTTATGCTACTGTTGCTGTTTGGAAATTCCTGGACCACTCTACTAATAAAAATTAATAAAAATTACTTGAGTTTGGGTGAAGGAAGACTCATGGTTGTGAATTTTAGGTGAAAAATGTTTTTCCTGCCCAGATCCCCAGATGAGTCCGGCTTTGCTCTTCTTTTCCTGTCCTGCTGAGTGGAGTTCTTTAGTTACCTTTTCTGAGAAGGGAGTGGCCTTTGGTGGGCCTGGCACTACGTGATGTTCTTATTTCTCATGCTACTCCTCATACGCACTTACGTCTTCCATCTTTTTTCCATTGTGTGAATGAAATCCTCAGTTTCTAGGTTACTGGGCCTGGTCCAGAATGCAAAACATCTGCTGATGTTCTTTCTGGTGCAGAGGTTTTTGTTTTCAACCCCTAAGGGTTTTCTTTACTTTCTTGTGAGCTCTACTATACCTTTAAAAAAAATTCATCTGAAATATATTCTCTAATATTTTAAAATAGGTTTTTAACAGGAAGATTTTTCAGGTGACCTAATCAGCCAAATTACCAAAAACAGATGCCCTGTGCGTAAAGTTTTAACTTGCAGAGATTGTTTACTAGGAATGGTTGTATTTTGAACAGAGAGAGGACTGACTCCTCATTTCTAGAGGGTGAGTGGAGAGTGAAGGGGCTGGGGAAGCAGGAGCTGGGAAGAGCATGGCAAAGAGGAGATGTGAGGAAAATTCTTTTCCCAGGTGCCTTCATCTATATTTGGACTCTTGCTACTTACCCTGCGGTTCGTGGACCAGCAGTTTCAGCATCACCAGAGCGCTTGTTAGAGATGTAGTCTCAGGCCCCAGCCCAGACCTACCCACTGGCAATCTGCGTTTTAACAATATACCCAGATGTTACTATGCACATAAAAATTTGACTTAGACTATTTCTGATGTAACTTCTGACAGACTATTTCTACCTTCCATAAAATGACTACTACTTTCAGATTAAAGACTTTCCTGCACTCTCATCACCACTTCTAGCTTATTCCTTTTGCTCCAGTTAATCTTTAAGCACTTCCCTGAGATGGTTTTTGGGCTGAAGATTTTTTTTTAAATTATATTTTATTGATTATGCTATTACAGTTGTCCCATTTTCCCCCTTTCATTCCCCTCCACCCTGCATACCCCCTCCCACCCACATTCCCCCCTTTAGTTCATGCCCATGTGTCATAAGTTCTTTAGCTTCTACATTTCCCACACTATTGCCCTCCCCCTGTCTATTTTCTACCTACCATCTATGCTACTTGTTCTATGTACCTTGTCCCCCTCTCTCCTCTT
>PVKU01014239.1:0-24193 GCA_004027475.1 Anoura caudifer
TATCTCATTGTGGTTTTAATTTGCATCTCTCTGATAGCTAGCGATATGGAGCATCTTTTCATGTGTTTCTGGATCTTCTGTATGTCCTCCTTGGATAGGTGTCTGTTCAAGTCCTTTGCCCATTTTTTAATTGGGTTGCTTGTCTTCTTGGAGTGGAGTCGTGTAAGTTCTTTATATATTTTGGAGATTAAACCCTTGTTTGAGGTATCATTGGCAAATATGTTTTCCCATACACTTGGTTCTCTTTTTATTTTAATACTGCTTTCTTTAGCCATGCAGAAGCTTTTTATTTTGATGAGATCCCATTTGTTTATTCTTTCCTTTATGTCCATTGCTTTAGGGGACATATCAGTAAATATGTTACCATGTGAAATGTCTGAGATTTTCCTTCCTACATTCATTCTCCTCTAGGACTTTAATGGTGTCACAACTTATATTTAAATATTTTATCCACCTTGAATTTATTTTTGTGTATGATGTAAGTTGGTGTTCAAGTTTCATTTTTTTGCATGTAGCTGTCCAGTTCTCCCAACACCACTTGTTGAAGAGGCTACTTTTACTCCATTTTATGTTGCTGCCTCCTTTGTCAAATATTAATTGACCATAGAGAAATGGGTTTACTTCTGGGCTCTCTATTCTATTCCACTGGTCAATGTGTCTGTTTTTGTGCCAGTACCTGGCTGTTTTGATTACAGTGGCCTTGTAATAGAGTTTGTTGTCAGGTATTGTAATCCCTCCTACATGGCTCTTTTTCTCAAAATTGCTGCAGCTATTCGAGGTCGTTTATGGCTCCATATAAATTTTTGAATTGATTGTTCTATGTCTGTGAAATATGCCATTGGTAATTTAATAGGTATCGCATTGAATGTGTAACTTGCTTTGGGTAGTATAGACATTTTGATGATGTTAATTCTTCTGATCCATGAACACGGTATACATTTCCATTTGTTTGTGTCTTCCTTGATTTCTTTCTTCAATGTTGTATAGTTTTCTGCATACAGGTCCTTTTACGTCTTCGGTTAGGTTTATTCCTAGGCATTTTATTTTTCTTTTTGCTATATCAAATGGGATTTTTTTCTTGATTTCTGCTTCTACTGTTTCACTGTTTGTATACAAAAATGCCTTTGAGTTTTGGATATTGACTTTGTATCCTGCTGTTTGGCCAAATTCATTTACTAGGTTGAGCAGGTTTTGGGCCAAGTCTATAGGATTTTCTATGTGCACTATCATGTCATCTGCAAATAATGATAGTTTTGTTTCCTCCTTTCCAATTTGGATGCCTTTTATTTCCTTTTCTTGTCTAATCACTGTGGCCAATACTTCCAATACTATATTGAATAGAAGTGGTGAAAATGGACAGCCTTGTCTTGTTCCTGATCTTAGTGGAAAATATTTTAGTTTTTGCCTGTTGAGAATGATGTTGGCTGTACCTCTCTCATATATGGCCTTTATTATACTGAGGAATGCTCCCTCAATTCCCACTTTGCTGAGTGTTTTTTATCATAAAAGGGTGCTCTACCTTATCAAATGATTTTTCTGCATCTATTGATATGATCATGTGATTTTTGTCTTTGCTGTTATTTATGTGATGTATTACATTTACTGATTTGCATATGTTGAACCATCCTTGCATCCCTGGGATGAATCCCACTTGGTCATTATGTATGATCTGGTTTGCGGATTAGAATGATGTTGGCTTTATAAAAAGAGTTTGGTCGTCTTCCATCATTTTGGATTTTTTGGAATAGTCTCTGAAGGATAGGGGTGAGCTCTTCCTTAGATGCTTTGTAAAATCCTGCTGTGAAACCATCTGGTCCTGAGCTTTTACGTGTCAGGAGTTTTTTTATTACTGCTTCTATTTCATCTATTGTTATTGGTCAGTTCAGGCTTTGTGCTTCATCTTCATTGAGTTTTGGGAGATTATGTTTTTCTAGAAACTTGTCCATTTCACCTAAGTTTTCAAATTTCTTGGTATATACTTCTTCATACTAATCTTACAATCCTTTGTATTTCTGTGGTGTCAGTTGTAATCTCTCCTCTTTCATTTCTGATTATGTTTATTTGGGTCTTCTCTCTTTTTTTCTTGATGAGCCTGCTTATTGGCTTGTCAATTTTGTTTATCTTTTAAAAAAACCAGCTCCTGGATTCACTGATCTTTAGAACTGTGCTTTTAGTTTCTATGTCATTTAATTCTGCTCTGATCTTAGTTATTTCCTTCCTTCTACTTGCTTTGGACTGTCTTTGCTGTTGATCTTCGAGTTCTTGTAGGCATAGAGTTAAGTTGTTTGTTTGAGATGTTTCTATCTTTTTTAGGTAGGCCTGTATTGCTATGAAGTTTCCTCTAAGGACTGACTTTGCTGTGTCCCATAGGTTTTGGGTCATTGTGAGTTAATTTTCATTTGTTTCCAGAAACTTTTTGATTTCCTCCTTAATTTCATTCTTGACCCATTAATTGTTTAATAGCATGCTACTCAATCTCCATGACTTTGAGGACTTTGTGTTTTTCCCCTTGGGGTTGGTTTCTAGTTTCAGTCCCTTGGGGTCAGTGAAGATGCTTGGTATGATTTCAATTTCCTTGAATTTGATGATGTTAGTTTTATGACCTATCATGTGGTCTATCTTTGAGAATGTTCCATGTGCATTTGAATAGAAAGTGTATTTAGTTTGTTTGGGATGAAGGGCTCTATACATATCAGTTAAGTCCATTTCATCTAGGGTGTCGTTCAATGCCACAATCTCTGTTGATATTTTGTTTGAAAGGTCTGTCCATCTTTGACAGTGGGGTGTTGAAATCCCCTATTATAATTGTGTTGCTGTCAATATCTTTCTTGAAGTCCTCTAAGATTTTCTTGATGTATTTAGGTGCTCCTATGTTCGCTGTATATATATTTACAATGTTTATGTCTTCCTGGTGGATTCTTCCTTTGAGTATTATGAAGTGACCTTCTGGATCTCTCTTTATTGCTCGTCTTTTGAAGTCTATTTTGTCTGATATGAATATTGCTATCCCGACTTTGTTTTTTCCTGTCCATTTGCTTGGAAAATTTTTTTCCAGCCCTTCACTTTGAGTCTGTGTAGGTCTTTTGTCCTGAGGTGTGTCTCTTGTAGGCAGCATATGTGTGGGTCATGCTTTCTTATCCATTCAGCTATTCTATGCCTTTTGATTGGAGCAATAAATCCATTTACATTTAAGGTTATTATTGATAGGTACTTATTCATTGCCATTTTTGTACCTGTGTTCCTGTCCCTCTCTTTTTCCTTTCATCCCTTTCCTTAAAGCAGGCCCTTTAGTATATCTTGCAGGGCTGGCTTGGTAGAGGTGTATTCTTTTATACTTCTTTTGTCTGGGAAGCTCCTTATTTGGCCTTCTATCTTGCTTGAAAGCCTTGTTGGGTAAAGTAGTCTTCGTTGCAAGCCTTTGGTTCTCATTACTTGGAATATTTCTTGCCATTCTCTTCTGGCTTGGAGTGTTTCCATTGAGAAGTTGGATGCTAAACTAATTGGGGCTCCCTTGTATGTTACTTCCTTTTTCTCCTTTGCTGCCTTTGAGATTCTCTCTTTGTCTTGGAATTTTGCTATTTTAATTTTGATGTGTCTTGAAGTGGGCTTCTTTGGGTTCCTCTTGATTGGGACTCTCTGTGATTCCTGGATTTGTGTGACTGTTTCTCTCACCAAATTAGGGAAATTTTCCATTATTACTTTTTCAAATAGGTTTTCTATCCCTGTGCTTTTTCTTCTCCTGGAAGGTACTGAGAAGAGTCCCACTGTGATACAATAACACAGGGCCCTGGTGAGGTGCTCTCCCTGCTCCTGCCAGTGATTCTCAGCCTGAGGCAGTCCTGCTTCTGCCATGTAGTCACTGCTATCAGCACCTCCCTGGATGTCTCTCATGAACTCCTGAGCTCACTGCTCCTGAGCTGATCCACAGCCATTCTGAATCTGTGCAGCCAAAAATGTTGGATTGGGCAGTGGTATTGGCAGTTGCTCCACAAGGAGAACCCAGGCCACCTGCTTTCAAGTGACCTGCAGGTGGGCTGGCTCTTTCCCACTCATGCATACTCCCTGGACCCTTGTCCATGCAAGTACTCACTCACACATGCTCTCATTCATTCTGTGCTGGGCTTTTGAGTTGATTGCTCTTTGATTTAGCTCCAAGGCTGGTCTGTATCTGGGACCAAGTGGATCAAGGTTCTGGCTACTCTGCAGCCATCTTGGATCCTCCTCTATTTTTATTTTGAAGGACTTTTGAACTAGTTGGTTTTTCATAATGGATGTTTGTGAAACAGTTGAAGGTTTTCACTTTTTGGCTATAAGTACCCAGAATATTCTTTTTAAGCATGCAAGAAAATGTAATTTATTGACTTTATAAACATGGGTTCTAAACCATGGTATTCCATTTAGTTGGCTGGATTATTTTAAAATGTGGCTATAGCAGGAACAAAAATACCTATGTAGGTAGAGCCCAATATTGTGAATATCTGAACTAGTCTACCCCAAGTAAGTTAACAATCTTCACCAAACTTTTTTCAGAAAATTTACAACGTGTATTTTCAGAAGGAAACACTTTAAAGTTTTCAATTTTCATTAAAAAATAAAAATAGTGTAAATTTAGCAAAATATTATCAAATACCTACCAAAAGACATACATTTTAGGTTACTTTTATTTAAGGCTTGCAAGAAATGACAAGAAAAAACCTTTATCACTAAAAATGCGTTATTTAATAGGACGAAAAGGGTCATTGGTTCTATTCCCATTCAGGGCACACATCTGGGGTGAGGGCCAGGTCCCCAGTGTAGGTGTATTAGAGGCAACCACAAATTGATGTTTCCCTCTCTTTCTCCTTCCATTCTCTCTAAAAATAAATGAATAAAATCTTTAAATAATAAAAAAGTATCATTTAATGGGAAGAAATAAGGAGGGAATTAGTAGTTGAAAGACTAGTACAGGATAGAATGTAACAAGTGTTTTGAAGTAAATATATTGCACCTTGGCAGGTATAGTTCTGAAGATTGAATGCTAGCCTGTGAATCAAAGGGCCCAAAGAGTCACCAATTCAATTTCCAGTCTAAGGCACATACTTGGGTTACAGACCAGGTGCCCAGTATGGGGCATGTGAGAGGTAACCACACATTGATGTTTCTCTACCTCTCTTTCTCCATCCTTTCCCCTCTCTAAAAGAAAAAATAAAATCTAAAAAAATAAGGTAAATATATTGCATCTAGGGAGTAGAGAGTACATCTCAAAGGAAAAGGAGGGTCAGGGAAAACACTATGGTGGAAAGATTTCGTTTTAGGTGAGCTTTAAATTGTAGAGAGAGTTTAAAGAAAAGAGAATTATTTCTAAGTATTAGTCCTTATCAGTCAGGATTACATTTTTAAATGATAGAAACTTAATAAAAGCTTAAAAAACAAAACAATAATTTATTTGTTCTTCTTATTATAAGGTCTATGACTATAACACTAGTTTTACTCATTACTAAAACTCCAGGAACCAAAGTATAATGTCATACTATCTCAATGTATTATCCTTGCTTTTGTTTACGTTAGCATTATTTACAGTCAGGTGTCCCTGGCAGCTTTAGATTTACATCGTTACAGTTTTCAACTTCCAGAAGAAAGGAAGGATGAAACACTTAACCATTCCAGTGTAAGTATGAGGATGAAATTTCATTTATTAAATTAGACCTTGGACTTATATTTGAACAAATCGCTGTGATCAGAAGAATATAATATTCTGATTGCCACACATATGTTATATCTTAAACTCTGGGGTGAAAAAAGAGGTAGTAATATTATCACTCTAAAAAAAATAGAATATTAATTACCTAAAAGAGAAACTGGATACTTAGTAAAATAATAATCTGTACATAGTGCACTATTGGGTGAGTTGCTTAATGTATCTGAAATTCAATATTCTCATCTAAACAAATAAAATAATGTAACTAACATAAAGTTATTTTAAGGATAAAATTTCATGTTGTATATAAAGCACAAGGTGCTAAATTCTTAAATAACAGTCTCATTTCCCTAGGCAGTCTAAGATTCTGATGTGGCCTAATGTCACTGTTGACAAAGACACACACAAACTCACATTCACACCCATGAAAACATAATCATGCACACAGATTCCCCTAGATGATATGATGATAAGTGAAGATAGTTTTATAAATCTCAGAAGTTTTACTTAAGGCAATTTTTTAGTTAGTATCATCACACTCAATCAAATAGAGGTAAAATTTGTAATCTGAATCTCAAAAATCTCAGCTTTAGAAAGTGCTATTCATTGAATAGTGAAAGAACAAACTAGCAATTCTCAAATTAATCTTAAAATTTAAACCAATTCTATAAAAAATAGTTTAATCTGTGGAAGCTATGGAAGGACACATTAAGCCTGAGAATCTCTGTGTATTAGGTGGTAAAAGGAGGAAAATAAGGTACTGAATTTTCATTTAGAAAGAGATAAATGAAACTTTTCTATTACTTGCCCTACCATCTGTTTAGCCACACTTCTACACCCCTATCCCAATCCCTAACCTCTGGAAACCACTGTTCTTTCTTCCATCTCTATACTATTATTCAAAAATGTTATCAAATGGAATTTTTGAGGTCTATCTGAGTTGTTACAAGTGTCAATAAATTGTTTCTTTTCATTGTGAGGTAGTAACCCATGGTATGGTTGTACCACATTTTAACTGTTTGTTTATTATAGGTCATATTGGTCATTTATGGTTTTTTTTGGGGGGAGGTTCTTATGAATAAAACTGCTATGAGCATTCTTATATATGTTTATGTGAGAACATATGTTCTGATTTTTCTAGGGTAACTGCCCAGGAATACATTTGTTGAGTGTACAACAATTGCATATTTAATGTTCTAAGAAACTGTCAAACTATTTTTCAGAGTGAATGTATCATTTTACTTTTCCGTCACCAATGTTTAACCCAATTTCTCTGCATCTTCGCCAGTATTTGGTAATATCTCTAATTTTTATCGTGGATTTTCTGAGAGGTGTACAGTGACACCACTGCGGTTTTAATATGCATTTCCCTAATCGTTAAATGTTGTTGAATATCATGTGTCTATGTGACACCTTTGTATCTTTTTCAGTAAAATATCTTTCAGACATTTTGCCCATTTTCTAATCAAATAATAATAATAATTATTATTAGTAGTAGTAGTATTAGTATTAGTATTAGTATTAGTATTTATTGTGGAAAACAGAGCATTATGCATTCCAGATAAGTCATTTATCATTTGTCACGCATGTGGTTTGCAAATATATTCTTCTAGTCTATAACTTGTCATTTCATACTATTAACAAGGTTTCTCAAAAAAATGTATAAAAAATCCAGTTATCTAAGATGTCTTCACCTTCAATTAGATACCAAATATTTTCTCTTTCTTTTAAAATTTTTATACTTTTACATACTACATTTAAGTTAATGATCTATTTTGAGTTAATTTTCCTGTAAGATATGAGGCTTAGGTCGATGTTTATCTTTGTGCCCATGGATGTCAAATTCTTCTAGTACCATTTTTGATTCTCCACTAAATTGCTTTTGCACTATTGTAAAAAAAAAATTAGCTGGAAGTATTTTTGTGTGATTGTATTTCATTTTTAAAAGATTTTATTTATTTACTTTTAGAGAGAGGAAGGGAGGGAGAAAGAGAGGGAAAAAAACATCAATGTGTGGTTGCTTCTTGCACATCCCTTACTGGGGACCTGGCCTGCAACCCAGGCAGATGCTCTGACTGGGAATTGAAAGGGCAACCATTTGGTTCACAGGCTGACACTCAATCCACTGAACCTCACCGGCTAGGGCCATGTGCTGTCCCTCTTTATCCTTAGACATTTCCTTTGTTTTGAAGTCTATTTTATAAATAGTCACATAGTTACTCCTGCTTTTAAATCAATGTTATCAAAATATTCAGTGATTTAAGTCTCAGAAGTTTTATAACTTTTTATTTTTTTACTTTCAAACTACTTATATTGTTATGTTTCAAATAAGTTTCCTGTACACAATAAAGAGTTTTCATGTTGTTGGTTTTTTTTTTTTGTATATTTCCATTACCATTTATCACGCTTACACACTCTAGCACTTCAAATCACTCCCTCCCCTCAAACCCTACAATCACCACATTTTTGCATGTGTCCATGAGTCCCTTTTCATCTTTGCTTGCTACTCTGCCAATCTTTTTTCATTCTACATTTAAGCTGTTTGCTTTTAAAATAGTTATCCATATATTTGGGGTGGATTCTGACATTTTGTTATGTACTCTTTGATTTCTCTCTTTCACATCCCTGTTTCTTTTTTTCTTACCTTTTTGTGAATTACTTGAATAGTTATTTTAAATTTCATCCTAATTTATTTATACTGTTTTTCAGCATATTATTTTATTTAACATGGTTAGTGGTTGCTCCAGGTAATTATGTATAACAGCTTATCCCATTAATACTGACACTTTGCAACCTAAAATAAAAACAATAAAAAATGACTTCTTTTTTAAGGTATATTTTATTGCCCTGGCTGGTGTGGCTCAGTGGAATGAGTGCCAGCCTGTAAACCAAAGGGTCACTGGTTTGTTTCCCACTTAGGACACATGCCTGGTTTGCAGACCAGGCCCCCAGTAGAGGGACCACGAGAGACAGCCACACACTGATGTTTCTCTTCTTCTTTTCCTCCCTCCGTTACCCTATCTAAAAAAATAAATAAATAAAAACTAAAATGTATGCTTTACTGACTTTTCTATAATAGTTTTCCCATTTTATCTCTGCTTTATTCCCCTCCTCCCTGCACCACCCCACCAACATCCCCACGCCATTAGTTCATGTTTATGGGTTGTACATATAAATCTTTGGCTTCTCCATTTCCTGTACCATTCTTAACCCCCCACTGTCTATTTTGTGCCTATTATGATTCTTATTATCTGTATCTTTTCCTCATATTCCCTTCTCCTCCTCCTTGCTGATAACCCTCCATGTGATCACTACTTCTATGATTCTTTTCCTGTTCTCATTGTTTGCTTAGTTTGTTTTTGTTTTTAGATTCAGTTATTGATACTTCTGAGTTTGTAATTTTACTGTTCATAGTTTTGATCATCATCTTTTTTCTTAGATAAGTCCCTTTAACATTTCATATAATGAGGGCTTAGTGATGATGAGCTTCTTTAAATTTACCTTGTTTTGAAGCACTTTATCTGGATAGCTTTGCTGCACAGAGCAATCTTGGAAGTAGGCCCTTGCCCTTCACGACTTTGAATACTTCTTTCTAGCCCCTTCTTTTCTGAAAGGTTTCTCTTGATGAATCAGCTGATAGTTGTATGGAGACTCCTTTGTAGGTAAGCCTTTCCTTTTCTTTTGCTGCTTTTAAGATTCTCTCCTTATCTTTAATCTTGGGTATTGTAATTATGATGTGCCTTAGTGTTTGCTTCCTTGGGTCTAACTTCTTTGGGACTCTGAGCTTTCTGGACTTTCTGGAAGTCTATTTCCTTTGTGAGATTGGGGGAGTTCTCCATTATTTTTTATCGAAAACTTATTTGAAAATTAAGAACAAATCTTTGCTCTTCCTCTTCTCCTTCTGGCACCCCTATGATGTGGATGTCAGAATGTTTATAGTTGTCCAGCAGGTTCTTACACTTTTCCTCATTTTTTTTTTGAATTCTTATTTCTTCATTAAGTTCTGGTTGAATGTTTATCTGTTCTTTCTGGTCCAAATCACTGATTTGAGTCCTGGTTTTCATCCCTTCACTCTTGATTACCTGTATAGTTTTCTTCATTTCACTTTGCATAGCTTTCACTGTTTCCTCTATTTTGTGACCATACTCAACCATTTTTTGAGCATCCTGATTACCAGTGTTTAGAACTCTGCATCTGATAGCTTGACTGTCTCTTTATTGCTTAGTTGTATTTTTGGAGTTTTGATCTGGTCTTTAAATTGGACCATATTTCTTTGCCTTGGCACTCCTGTTACACTGTTAAGGGGCAGAACCACAGGTGTTCACCAGAGCAGGACAACCCATGTTGCTGAGTTGTGACACTGTATGTGAGAGAGGGGCCAGAGAAGGAACAATGTTACGTGATTGGCTCTCTCGGAATTTAAGTCACTTTTCCCCACTACCCACAAGCAAATTGGGTCCTTTTGGTGTTGATTCCCAGATGGGTGGTTTTGTGTATGTTCTAGGACCGTGTGAGGCTCTTCAATGAATTTTCCTGTGAGGCTTGGAGTTTCTCTCACTGCCGCAACACCCACAGATTTTTACAGCCAGAGGTTTTAAGGCTTTCTTTTCCCATTCTGGATCCCTGGTTTGTGCATTCTATCTCACTCCCAAATTATTCCTCCCAGTTTATCTTCACACAAATATGGGACCACCAGGTCTGCTAGCTGCTACCTTGCTTGACTGGTCCTCTAGCCACTGCCTTGCTGTATGACCTGTCTGCCAGTGTTTTCCATCTCCATTCCTCCTACCAGTCTGGGTGATTGCTCCTTTTTTAATTCCTTGGTTGTTGAACTTCCATACAGTTTGATTTTCTGGAAGTTCTGGCTATTTTTTGCTTTTAAATTTGTTGCTGTCCATATTTTGGCTGTGTGAGGAGGCAAGTTGTATCTACCTACACCTCCATATTGGCAAAAAACATGACTTCTTGCAGTCTCTTTGTGTTTCCCCACCTTTGCTGGCATCATTGCTATGCAGATTGGGCCCACCACTGCCACCAAATTTGGGTGTCCTAATTAAGGCTCTACAAGTTTTTCTTTCTCCCAGACCTTGGTCAGAGGAAGCAGTTTTTTGGGGTGTTTTGTTTTCTCTATGTCTGTTGGCCATTCTGATTTGTAGTCCCCTGTGATATCCAGTTTGGAATAATGGGAGAAAAAAATAAAAGCCAGGGAACTCATTGCCATGCTGTTCCTCGAATTCTGAGGTAGCTAGGTAGTTCACCTCTTCCCCCCATCTTTCAGTGTCCTTTAATGACTTTATGTTGAATTATTTCTAATTTACTTAGTATAGGAGCTGAAACAAAAAGACTGTGTTGCCTTGTTCAACCTCAGCTGGGAAGGTACTCTTTGGATGACTCAAACATTTTATTGCTTTGCACATGAGTATAACCACAAATGATTGTGAAAGTGTTATGTGTATTGTTTTTGGAAATATAAATAAATTTAGTGTAGGTAAATTTTGCAAATGCAGAATCTGTGAATAATGAGAACAAACCACATATAACTGGTATTAGGTTTAGAGTTAGAATTATGATATATTCATGCATATTGTATATTTATATATATTAAACTTTGCAATATATTGTCTTTAATAATATCTAGTCAGTATTCACTTATACTGACCCACACATTACCCTTTATGCCATCCTATGTTTCTATCTTTTGTATTTTTAATTATATTTTATTGATTATGCAATCACAGTTGCCCCAGTTTTGCTCTGCTCCACCCATCCCCACTCCCTCTCTTCATGGGATCATTTTCCTTCTTTATAAACTCTCTTATTTCTTTAGTAAGATTCTAGTTATTTTTGTCTGAAAATGTCTTTATGTTATTTTGATTTTTTTGCTATAAAATTATAAGTTATCAGTATTTTTCAGGACTTTATACATGTAGTATACGTTTATCTTACAATTATCTTACAATTTCCTCTGTGTCTGTTGAGAAATCTTATTTCTCCTTGAAGAAATGTGTCTTCTATTTTTATTGCTTTTAATAGTTTTCTTTTTATCATTGACTTTGAACAGTCTTACTATGATAAATCTATGTACAGTTTTATGTTAAATTATCTTGTTTTGTCTTTGAAGGCTTTTTTGAATCTGTGGCCTGCAATCTTTAATCCATTGTTTGTTCTAACTTTATTAAGATATAATTGACATGTAAGGTATCTAAGTTTAAGTTTAAGATGTACAATGTGATTTTACACACACACACACACACACACACACACAACAATAGGGACACCTTCATTACCTCACATATTTACCATTTTGGTGTGTGATAGCATTTAGAATCTATTCTCTTAGCAACTCTCACATGTATAACACAGTACCCTTAATTATTGTCAGTGTGTTGTACATAAGACCACCAGAATGTATTCATTCTAACACTAGAAGTGGAAAAAAGTAAGCTTTCCCTCTTTTTCTTCAATTTATTTTGAAAAATTATTGGTCCTTATTCCTTTCTCTCTCTCTTGCTTTCTTCTTCTATTTCTTGGACAGTAATTACACATAATGAAATATTTTCAATTGTTTTATATGTCTCTTGTGGTGTCTTCTGCATTTCTTTATTTTTAAAGATTTTATTTATTGATTTTTAGAAATTGGGGAAGGGAAGGAGAGAAAGAGGAAGAAAAACATCAATGTGTGGTTCCCTCTCACGTATCTCCTACTGGGGACTTGCCAACCTAGGCATGTGTCCTGACTGAGAATTGAACTGGTGACTTGAACTAGTGACCCTTTGGTTTGCAGGCCAGCATTCAATCCACTGAGCCACACCAGCTAGGTCTTCTGTATTTCTTATACTTCGTTGATCTCTTTGTGTTTCAGTCCATATATTCTTAAAATTTATTTTCTATTTCACTAATGGTCTCTGCTGCTGTACCCAATCTGTTGTTATACTTTGTTTTTCATTGTTTGATTTTTCTATTTGAGAATTTCTACTTTATTTTTTTAATTTTAGCTTTCTGGTGAAATTCTTCCTTTTGTCATCTATTGCCTTGAAAATACAAATCAATTATTTCATATTCTACCTGATAACTAATAGCTTAGTCATTTGTGAATCTATTTGTATTATCCATTTTTTTTCTTTTAACCCTATGTTTGTCATCTCTGTTCTGTTTTAGCTTTGAATACTAGAAAATATGATATATATATAATATGTATATATACGTATGTATGCATGTATATACATACATATAGACAATATGATATATATCAATGACAATATGATATAGATCATATGTATATATACATTGATGCATGTATATACATCGATGTGTGTGTGTGTATTTGAAGCTTTGTATAATACTCTTTCCCTTCAGAGCTGGTTTCCCTTATCCTCTGATAAGCAGATTAAATAATAATAAGACCCTCTTGGTCAAATTAGCAACTAAGATTACTGAAATCTTGGTGGTTCAGATTTTTAAGGCTTCCTCTAACTGGTTCATTTCTACTTCTACTTCTAGTCAGTGGGATCTCTGAGATCCCACTGAGATGCTGATGTTTCAAAGGGTCATTTCCTCTTTGGTGGACGGTAAACTGAAAATTTTGTCTTGTCAAAATCATCTGGAAGTTTTCATTCTGTCTTTTAGACCTTTCTTCTTGTTTCTAGCCCTCATACTTTGCACAGTTAAAGACTGTGGCAATTGCTGATAAGAGTAAACTTGCAGTATGTCAGGGTTACTGTGAAGCACTTCCCTTATCACTTAGTTCTTACTATCTGTTTGTAAGAGACTCAAACTACGTTCTTTATTTAATCTCTTGACCTATAACTTTGCCAAAAATTGTGCTTGCTTCTCTGCATCGTTGCAGTAGTTTTATGTTCTGGCTGTGTGCCAGAACAGCAAACAATAAGCAAATGCTGTAGATTTCTTGATTACTACTCTATTTTCTATCTATTACTCTTCCACACTTTTTGTTTATCGGTTGACTGATAATTTGAAATAGTTTCTTTTTTTAATTTATCCAGTTTCCTGATTGTTATGAGCAGAAGGATTTGTATACTTCAAGTTATCCTATCATAGCCTGAAGAAATCTCATAATAGTCAATTTTATATAGTTTTCAAGTGGACCTGTTATCATCCTTTCCTTTTTTTAAAATTTTTTCCCATTATTTTTTATTGCTGTTCAAGTACATTTATCTACAGTTTCACCCCACATGCCTCCTTTCCCCATCCATCCCTGCCTCCCACCTCTTTGGATTTGCCCATGTGTCCTTCATTCTTAAAATGAAAGCTTATTCTTTGTAAAAAAATTGTACCAAACCATTTGTTCATACATAACAGTAATATGCATTTGCCATATATTTCAAATATTTTTCTAAGGACTAACATTTTATGTGTTTGCCTTTTCCACTCTTAGTTGTTTCATTCACATCAAAACAAAATTTCAAGTATAGCTTTTAGAGTGAAAGTTAACAATTTTGTTTATTTGTTTTCATCAATTATATATGTATATTAAGTGTCACATGGTGGCTAACTATAACACAAGCTCTTCTTAGAACTGGACCATTAAACAAACACTAAAGTAATGAACCTAATTGCAGAATTATAGCTATATAAGATTCTTAGAATTTCATATATTATGAATTTTTGTTTGGTGACAATTTTGAAATTATTCTGTTCTGCAGGAAGAGATTCTGGTAATGCTAGTTAGTGTTCCTGTCCAAGCACCCATTACCTTTAATTTTGATAAAAACTAGAAAATGATAAAGTTAATATAAATATTTTATATTTGAGATCATGCAAGTGAAAGAAAATGCAAAAGTTTTTTTTTAATGCTTGCATTTTTATTTTTCCCTTTTGCTCTCTTCTTTATTTTTATTGATGTTCAAATACAGTTGTATCCATTTTCCCACCACCACTTTTACCTCCCCAACTCACCCCCACCTCCTACCTGCAAACCTACCTACATTTGGCTTTGTCAATGGGTCCTTTATACGTGTCCATTTATGACCCTTTCATTCTTTCACCCATTATCCCCTTCCACCTGCACTCTGCTTACTGTCAGTTTGTTCTTAAATTCATTCTGGTTATATTATGTTTGCTTGTTTGTTTTGCTAATTAGGTTCTACTTGTAGATTCTACTTCTTGTATTTGTATTTCACCTCCTAACTTACATAGATTAATGCTCTCCAGTTCCATCCATGTTGTCACGAAGGGTAAGAGCTCCTTCTTTTCTTCTGATGCATAATATTCTACTGTGTAAATGTACCACAGATTGTTACTCCACTCATTTACTGATGGGCATACATGCTGCTTCCAGCACTTAGCTATTGTAAATTGTGCTGCTATGCACATTGGGGTGCATAGGTTCTTTTGAATTAGTGTTCAAGGATCCTTAGGGTATAATTCCTGCAAGTGGAATGGTTGTATCAAAAAGCAATTCCATTCTTAGTTTCTTGAGAAAATTCCATACTGTTTTCCACAGTACCTGCATCAGTTTGCACTCCCGCCAACAGTGCACTAGGGTTCCCTTTTCTCTACAACCTCACCAGCACTTCCTGTTTGTTGTTTTGTTTATGATGGCCATTCTAGCCTGTGTGAAGTGGTATCACATTGCTGATTTACTCTGAATCTCTCTGATGGCTAGTGATGCTGAGTATCCTTTCACATGTCTCTGGGCCCTCTGTTTGTGCTCCTTGGAGAAGTGTCTTTTCAGGTCCTTTGCCCATTTTGTAATTGGATTGTTTGCCTTTCTCATATGCAGTTGTGTGAGTTCTTTATATATTCTGGAGACTAAACCCTTGTCCTAAATATCATTGGCAAATATGTTTTCCCATACAGTTGGTTTCCTTTTCATTTTGCTAATGTTTTCTTTAGCCATGCAGAAACTTTTTTTTAATGAAATCCCATTTGTTTATTATTTTCCTTATATCCCTTGTTCTAGCGGACATATTGGTGAAAATATTGCTGTGTGAAATATCTGAGATTTTCCTGCCAATGTTCTCCTCTAGGACTTTTATGGTATCGTGACTTATATTTCAGTCTTTTATCCATCTTGAATTTATTTTTGTGTATAGTGTAAGTTGGTGGATGAGTTTCATTTTTTTTTTTTGCGTGTAACTGTCCATATCGCCCAACACCAAAAGGCTATTTTTATTCCATTTTATCCTTCTTCCCTCTTTGCTGAATATTAGTTGACAATAAATTATCTGTTCTTATGCTAATACCAGAATGTTTTGATTATAGAGGTCTTGTGATATAGTTTGATTTCAGGCTTTGTGATCCCTTCTACTTTGTTCTTCTTTCAAAACTTGGTGGGGATATTCAGGGTCATCTATGGATCCATACAAATATTTGAAATATTTATTCTATATCTATTAAATACAACATTGGTATTTTAATATGGATTGCATTGAATCTATAAATTGCTTTGGGTAGTATGGCCATTTTGATTGTTAATTCTTCCAATCCATGAACATGGTGCATCCTTCAATTTATTTCTGTCTTCAATAATTTCTCTCTTCAGTATTGTGTAGTTTTCTGAGTAGAGGTCTTCTCCTCTTTGCTTAGGTTTATTCATACATACTTCATTTTTCTTGTTGCTATATCAAATTAATTTTTTCATGATTTATACTTCTTATGTTTCATTGTTGGCGTACAAAAATGCCTTCAATTTATCAATATTAACTATGTATCCTGCTGTTTTGCCAAATTCGCTTATTAGAATGAGTAGTTTTTTTTGGTGGAGTTTGTAGGGTTTTCTATGTACATTATCATATCACCTGCAAATAATGGCAGTTTTGCTTCATCCTTTCCAATTTGGATGCCTTTTATTTCTCCTTTTTGTCTCATTGTTGTAGCAGGGACTTCCAATACTATGTTGAATAAAAGTGGTGAAAGATGACATCCTTGCCTTGTCCATTATCTTAGTGGGAAAGCTTTTAATTTTTGCCATTTGAATATGATGTTGGCTATAGGTCTCATATATGGCCTTTATTGTGTTGAGGTATGCCTCCTTTATTCCCACTTTGCTTACAGATTTTATCATAAATGGGTACTGTACCTTACCAAATGATTTTTTCTGCATGTATTAATATGATCATGTGATTTTTGTCTTTCCTTTTCTTTATGTGATGTATTATGTTTATTGATTTGCAAATATTGTATCATCCTTTGTGTGATGCCCCATCCTGCAGAGCTCTCCCAGCCACCACAGATGAGATTAAGTCTTCCAGAACACAATCTGTTGTTCCGGCTGGAAAGTGGGTGGGGATTCTCTCTAGTGGAGAATGCCCCAAGCCCTTCTCTGAAATGGCTTTTACAGGATTGATATGTGGAGGGGTATACTGTATGCCTGCAAAGCTCATCAATCAATGCCTAAAGGCATTGTTACAGAAAACAGATATTACCTATAGATAACAATTAAGTCAACACAGAGATCTGTCTCACATCCATGTCTGTTAGATATGCTGATGCCAGAAGGTTGTCATGGAGTGGTTCATGAAATTAAGAGTTCGCTCCCTTATGCTTTGAACTTAAACATATGATTTATATCAACATAGCTATACAAAGCAAAGCAAACTCCAAAGGATACAATGTATTCTTCAGGTCTGATCTCCAACGGGTTAGTATCAGGTTGTGCCTGCCACCTGCATTCCCAGCATTCCCATTGAGACTTACTGGCAAGGACTTGCTTGAGTGGGGCTACAGTTTCCAATACCACACAAAGTGGTCCCCAACAATCCTTGCATCCCTGGGATGAATCCCACTTGATCATGGTATATGATCTTTTAACATATTTCTAGATGCAGTTTGCCAAATTTCGTTGAAGATTTTAGCATCTCTATGCATCAATGATTTTTGCCTGTAGTTTTCTTTGTTTGATTTGTCAGCATCTGCTTTTAGGATTAGGATGATGCTGGCTTCATTAAAAGACTTTAAGAGTCTTCCATCTTCTTGGATTTTTTGGGATAGTCTGAGATGGATAGGAGTTAGTCTGTGACAGATAGGGGTTAGCTCTTTCTTACTTGTTTTGTAAAATTCTTTGAAACTGTCTGGTCCAGTGCTTGTGTGTGTTGGAAGATTTTTGATTATGACTTCAATTTCAACAGCTGTTATTAGTCTGTTCAGGCTTTCTCCTTCATCATTCGCTTTTGGGAGATTATATTTTTCTAGAAATGCATCCATTTTACCTAGGTTTTCAAATCTCTTGGTATATCATTCTTTGTAGTAATTCCTTACAATCCTTTGTATTTCTGTGTTATCAGTTGTAATCTCTCTTCTTTCATTTCTGATTGTGTTTGTTTGGGTCCTGTTTCTTTTTTTCTTGATGAGCCTGTTTAAAAGCTTGTCAATTTTGTTTATCTTTTCAAAGAAACAGCTCCTGGATTTATTGATCCTTAGAATTGTGCTTTTACTTTCTATGTCATTTAATTCTGCTCTGATCTTGTTTATTTCCTTCCTTCTACTTGCTCTGGGCTGTCTTTGTTGTTGTCCTCGAGTTCTTATAGGCATAGAGTTATGCCTATAAGAAGTATTTCTATCTTTTTTAGGTAAGCCTATGTCAGCATGAACTTCCCTCTCAGGACTGACTTAATTGTGTCCCATAAGTTTCGCGCTTTTGTGAGTTCATTTTCATTTGTTTCCAGTAACTTTTTGACTTCTTCCCTAATCCCAGTCTTGGTCCATTCATTTTTTAATAGCATACTATTCAATCTCCATGTGTTTCAGTGTCTTTGAGTTTTATTTTTCCTGAGTTTACTTTGTAGTTTCAAGCCCTTGTGGACTGATAAATCCTTGATATGATTTCAACTTTGTTGAATTTGTTGAGGCTTGTTTTGTGTCCTATCATGTGGTCTTTCTTTGAAAATATTCCACATGCACTTGAAAAAAATGTGTGTTTTGCTTCTGTGGGAAGAAAGGTTCTATGTATATCAGTTAAGTCCATTTCATCTAGGGCATTGTTCAATGCTGCAATATCCTGGTTGATATTTTGTTTAGAAGAGCTAGCCATTTTTGATAGTGGGGTGTTAAAATCCCCTACTGTAAGTCTGTTGCTGTCTATATATTTCTAGAAGTTCTCCAACATTTTCCTTATGTATTTTCGTGCTCCTGCATTGGGTGCGTATATGTTTATATTTATGTCTTCTTGATGGATTCTTCCCTTGAGTATTATGAAGTATCCATCTGGGTGTCTTTTTATGACCTTTTTTTTTTTTTTTCAGATATATGTGTTGCTACCCCAGCTTTTTTTCCCATCTATTTGCATGGAATATTTTTCCAGCCCTTCACTTTCAGTCTGTGTAGGTGTTTTGTTCTTAGGTGGGTCTATTGTAGGCAGCATATGTATTAGTCCTATTTTGTTATCCATTCAGCCATTGGTATGTCTCTGGATTGGATCATTTAATCCATTTACATTTAATGTTATTATTGATAGATACTTATTCATTTCCATTTAACTCCCTTTGTACCTGTGTTCCTTTCTCTCTCACTGGTTTTTCCTCTTCTTAAAGCAGTCCCTTTAGCATATTCTGCAGTGCTCGTTTGGTGGAGGTGTATTCTTTGAGGCCTCTTGTGTGTGGGAAACCTGTTATTTTGCTTTCCATTGTACTTGATAACCTTGCTGGATGGAGTAATATTGGTTGCAGGTCTTTGTTTTTCATTACATGGAATATTTCTTGCCATTCACTTCTGGCTGTTGATGTTTCTGTTGAGAAGTCAGCTGCTAGCCTTATCAGGTTTCCCTTGTATGACATTTCTTCTTTCTCCCTTGAGGCCTTTAAGATACAGTTTTTGTCTTTAAATTTTGTAATTTTAATTATGATGTATCTTGCAGTGGGCCTCTTTAGGTTCCTCTTTATTGGGACCCTCGCAGCTTCCTGGAATTCTGGCTTTTTCTCTCATCAGATTAGGGAAGTTTTTTGTCATTACTTTTTCAAATAGGTTTTCTATCCCTTGTTTGTCTTCTTCTTCTGGTACCCTTATTATACAGATATTATTACATTTCATGTTTTCTTACATTTCCCTTAATCCCTTTTCTTTCATTTTCAGTATATTTTCCTATTATTGCTCTTTTTGGGCTTTATTTGTACTTTGTCCTCCGGCTCACTGATTTGATCCTCTGTTTCATCAGACCTTTGTTTTATTACTTCTCCTGTGTTCTTTAATTCATAAACTGTATTCTTCATTTCTTTTTCTCCCTTGTTGATTGTTTCTATGTTCTTTTTATGTTGATATAATTTGCAGTAAGTTCCTCATAGTTTCCGGGTTGTTTTTAGCAATTTGCAGTGAGCTAATTGGAATTCCTGATAACCATTGCTTTGAACTCAATATCTGATAGTTCACTTGCCTCTATTTCTTTTGGCATTCTTTCTGAAGATTCCCACTTTCATTTAGATTGGAGGGTGTCTCTTTATCTTCCCACTGTTTGTGGGGTACTTCTTGTTTTCTGTTTCTTAAATTTATTTCTTTTGACCTTCTGACTTTGTGGTGTGAATTTCCACGTAGGAAGCCTGTAAGATACAATGGTGCAATCTTCTTTATCACCTTAACTTGATGTTCTTGGGATGCCCTTTATGCCTTTTATTCTGGTTTACTGGATGTAATTGGGTTTTTATTGTTGTTGTGTCATTCTTTTGTAGGTCCTTCCCTGCTACTGGTTGACTGAGGGTCACTCCACCACTATGTCTCATGTGTTATTGTCCAGGTGCTGCCTGAAGAAATCCATAGAACCCAAGAAACAAACCCACATGCAGAAATATGCCCCCCATAAACCCACTAACAGTGGGAAATGAAGCAGTATTAGGAAGGGTGTAACAAGTTCAAGACTATTATAAGAAAGAGTGTGGATACAAGATGACCTACTGGAACAGAAATGATTTTGAGAGGGTAGAGGGAGGAGCACTAATAAGAGTTAGGAGTTGGAGTAGTAGAAAGAGAGAAGGCAAAGTTTACTTCATCAATAAGAAAGGGAATGAAGAGTGTGGAATGGAGCATGAGAAGGTAAGTGTGTACTATTAGGTTTAAACAGAAGTAAAATAGTATAAAACAAAATAAAGTGAGAGAGAGAGAAAAAAGGAAGGAAAAGTAGTAAATAAATAATAAAAATATAGGAGCCAATTTGGAGAAAAAGATCCACCTGAGTAGTATCAATAACAAATGAGCTAAAGTTATTGTAGGTGGTATGGGAATAAGAGGGAAAAAAGAAACAAAGAAAAGTCTAAGAGATATTAACAGTAATGGGAAGTGATTTTGAAATTACAGAGGGAGAAGAAATACTAAGAGTGAGGAACAAAAAAAAACAGACTAATTGAGGGAAAATTAAAATTTGGAAGGTAAAGAATAAAAGGAGAATAAAGAAAAATAAAAGTACAGGATGAAAAAGAAATAGAAGAAAGAAAAAACAAAACAGGCTCAGATGACAAAATTAAAATTTGAGACAAGAAAAAGTGTAGGAGAGGAGTCTGGTCAAATTTTATATTTGAAATAGAGTTAGTGAAGCCCAAGAGATAACCTTGAAAAAACAATGCAACAACAACTACCTTACCCACAACCAACTAGCAAAGTTTTTAAAGGTGTAGAGAAAATGAGGGTATTTAAAGAGCTGGCAAAAGAATGTGAAATGACCCTTGACAAGAAAAGTGATTTTGTGTGCCTGGAGAGGGGAGAAATAATAAGATGTGGAATGGAAACAAGTTGTAGAAATAGAGAAAACAAAATTTGAAATGAAAACATTGCAAGAAGAGAGGAAGGTAAGATGGACTAAGAGAAGGGAGGGGCAAAATATGTGACTTTAAATACACTATAGTATAAAATATAGTGACTTATATACAAACTTGCTAGACAACAAATAAATGTTATATAGCTAAGCAGGAAAGAAAATATTGCAAATCATGAAGAAGACTACAGTGGCTTTTGTGTCAATAGCCTCTTGTATTTACCACTATTTTTTCCTTTCTGGATCTGCCTCTGGTGATGTCAGATGTTGACCCCATATGACCTTAGGCAACCTGTTTGTTACTTCCAGTGATCTCCTGTCACTAGCTGTCTCCTTCAATTGTTAATCTGGTCTCTCTGCACTCAGCAGTCAGGTTTAAGCACTGTAGGGCAAGTCTGAATCCTTCCTGGGCTGGGAGTTATTGTTTCCCCTCAGGCTGCTGCTGCTTGGAGGAGAGTGGTCTGCCTGAGCAGGATGATTGCTGCATATGGGGGTTGACTCAGCACTAGGATCCTGGCAGTTACTTTCTCAGTTCTCTCCTCAAAGACTCTGTTCCCAGTCTCTCCTCAGGCATCTGTAGCCCACTCTGCCCACTACCTTTGCTAGAGCCACAGATAAGTGCCTGCAAATGAATATTTGTGTGTTGGCCCTTTAAACAACCTTTGTGTCTCCAACCATCTGTTTCTGGCAGAGAGCAACCCTGCTGCTTTTTGCTGCTGGTTGTTATCTGTGTCCTTTTGGGGCTCTGGTGCTCTTAGCTAGGAACCTCAGCTTAGGATTTAGACCCCAGTCTTCTCCAGAGGATCCAATTAGCAGCTTAATTGCCCCACTGGTGCTACCACCTATGGGCACCCAGCCAGTCTTCTACCACAGTCTCTACCACACTCCTTACCAGACAGGTTGTGCCAAAGCTGCTTCTTCTGTGTGTGCAAAGTTTTATGCTTCTCCCTAGCTATTGCTTAGTTGTTTCTTCAGGTGGTTTCTCCACAACTGAGTCGTAATTCCAGATTGATCCTGAGAAGAGGTCAGTGTGAATTCCATTCACTTCTGCGATCTTACCTTCTCACAAAATGTTTGCAGATGTTGTCAAATTAACTCAAATTGTTGACAAATTTGAGATAGTGTGCTTCACTAACTCTATTTCAAATATCAAATTTGACCAGACTCCTCTCCTACACTTTTTCTTCTTTCAAATTTTAATTTTGCCAAATTTTGAGTAGTTTTAACAGAAATATAATGGATATGTGACAAAATTAATGATGGAATAAATAAGTACATGACCAATCTGAAGGAATCAGATAACAATGTCTCATCTTCCATCCTTAGCATATCTACTCTCTTGTAATAATTCAGTTACCTTAAGTGAATGCTAATGAAGACTAATACATGTCCTTTTACTTTATTATCTCATTCTACCTGAATGATGGAGAATCTGGTGGGATAAAATCTACTGGATAATCATTCTCAAAATAATGTAAAATTTTTTCTCCTACACTTATTTTCTCCACCAAGTGTCTAAAATGTTGTATTTTCAGCAAAAAGTTCTGGTCATATTACTAAAACCTTGATTAATTCTTCCTTCCAATATATAAGCAGAAATATATATTATCTATGTAATATATATACAATATGTATACACTGTTCATGTCAATTATATATCATTTGTCACATATCCATTATATTTCTGTTAAAACTACTTCTAGAAATTGAAACTAAATCTTCCCATAGCAGTTACCTTTTACGATAGAAATATTATAGCAAAATAAACAGTATTATTGGTAATA
This sequence comes from Anoura caudifer, assembly GCA_004027475.1. Lineage (NCBI taxonomy): Eukaryota > Metazoa > Chordata > Mammalia > Chiroptera > Phyllostomidae > Anoura > Anoura caudifer. The sequence goes on from PVKU01014239.1 coordinate 23,156, forward strand.
GATTGTCAAGCTGCTTTTGAATTGACTAAACAGCAACTGATGTCCTCAAAGATGATAATGTATTAGGACCCTGCTCTGCCAATCAGTTTAGCTACTGATGCTTTACCCTATGGGGTCAGAGCAGTGATTTCTCATATAATGCTAAATGACTTAGAAAGCCTTTAGCATTTGCTTTGTGAACACTTTATAAAGAATTAGGCACAGGCTGTGGCTAGTGTAGCTCAGTTGATTGAGCGCATGCCTGCAAACCAAAGGGTCACTGGTTTGATTCCCCATCAGGGAACACACCTGGGTTGTGGGCCAGGTCCCCAATAGGGGGCATGTGAGAGGCAACCACACATTGATCTTTCTCTTCCTCTCTTTATCCTTCCCTTCTCTCTTTCTAAAATTAAATAAATAAATAAATAAAATTTTGAAAAAAAGAAAAAGAATTAGCATAGGTGGGGAGATTTTCCCTTATATGCTCGGATTTATTACCATTAAATTTCTAAATGTCACTTATATGTAGCATACTCTGGCCATCATAGGGTAATCTATGATGCTGAGACCCCAACTTTTTTGGGGTCTTTTTTGATGTGAATAACTCCACTTTGACTTAAACTTGGTATTTTATAGAGGTACACGTGTTTCTATATATATGATGAATGAAGGGAAAAAGAAAACATTGAGAGAATTATTAACCAAAGATGTCCTAAGAAACACCTTTCCCTAAGAGGGAGAGAGATCATGGATATAAATATGGTTGTGGAAAAAGAGATAAATAATTTCATAGGTCTTAGTAATCACTTTTCTACATGTCCGCTCATATAGAACAGTTATTTCACAATGCCATATGAAAAAGCATCTTGAATAAAAGAAAGCAAATGGTGCAGATAATGTGAAAGGGCATGTGCAAGACACTAGGACAAAACAGTTTCAGAGTGTTTACAAGATTGTCAGGGAGAAGGCAAAATCTATAGGGACAATGGATAATATTTGTCATTATAGATGATTAAGTATAAATGTTGAGTGCAATGTACAGAAAAATAAGTACCTAGT
>PVKU01014240.1:0-24189 GCA_004027475.1 Anoura caudifer
AAAAGAAGTAGAAGTCCATGGTTCAGGCAGCCCCTCAGTTCCAGCACCATCAGCTGTGTTGGTGCCACGATCTCCAGTTAATCCAAAACCATGTGGCACCTTCTCATGGCCCACTAGCAAGAGTCCTTTCACCCCTTTTCTTCCAGGCAAAGTCTCTCCTGCTGCCTAAACCACACGGTCCCAAAAAGCCCCATATGGCTGCCACACCTGGATTTAAATCCCAGCACCAATCTTGCTCTGCAGCACCATTGACTCCTCCCACAATCAGTTACACCTGCCAGCATTCCCATATTTTTTTTTCCAGCTTTACTGGGCTGCCATAGTAAGTCCAGGCAGACATGGCCTCATGGTATGGAGCCAATCATCTCCAAGCTCTCACACAGGTGCTGTAACCAGGGGGAGTTGCCTCCCAATTGCATCAAGGGTTGAATTCATTCCCATCCCCTGGCTCAAAGCATGGCTACAGCTATTTAACATATCTATGAAACCAGTTAAAGGTTATAGATATGTTAAATGACCATTCTAGAGGTTATCTGCAAAACTGTTGCTATTCAAAACAACTCTCAATGGCCCTGCTCCTTGCATCCCATCCCCCAGCTCAGACTTGTGGGGGTGAAGACAATCTATCTATCTATCTATCTATCTCTCTATATATATATTTCTAATATTTCCTGGACACCCTGAGTTCTGGACCCCATTACAAATCCCCATTTGGGGGCCCCCTTGGCTGTACCCTGTTACATTAATACCTGTAATCATTCCTGTGGCAAGGGATATGGGCATGATTTCTCTCAGTATATCCTGGGAGCTCACAGCACCTGCAAGAAGCAGAGAAGCAGTTTCCCTGTTAGCTCCCCTGCAGGAGAGTCAGGAAGGTGGTTTGCCTGAGTCACCAGGCCACACCTGCCCAGACTGATAATGGCAGTGGAGAGACTGAAAACTGTACAGAGAACTGGAAGAACAGAGCCCATTGTGAGAGGAGTTGGAAATGAGGTCATGAAGAAGTCTAATTTTGCACGCAAAAAATTAATTTAGGCACCAAAAGAAAATGGCATTTTGACCATTTTAAGTTGATATTATTTCTAGTTAAATCTTCCTGTTTCTGTAAAGTACTTGAAGTGAAGACTTCCTACCAGGGGTATTAATGAGGGCTGGAGTTGGGGAGTCTCCAACTTTGGAGGCTCAATTTCCCATGTTAATTTTAGTTTTATTGTGAGACCTGTAGAGTCTGCACTTCAGACTTTCTGAAAGCAATTCCAATCAAAAAGCCAAAGTTAAAAACCTGCCACTCATTTTTTCCCTCCAGTCCTGTTTAGCCTGGGTTCTCTCAACCCTTAAACTTAGTTCTGAAACCAGAATAGACCTGAGTTTGTGCTGCCTGTCGCATATCGAACCCAATAAGCAGAGACAGGGATTATATCTATAGGCAATTTATTCATATGGCTGGCAATCTGAGAAAGAGAATGGGTCCACGCCCTAACAGACTGTCTTAAATTTCATTCCAAAATGGCCTTTTTCGTAAGGAGAACAAAGTATAAGCAAGGGGTTTGGAATTCAGGAGAAAGTTAATTGGATTAAAAAAAAAAACCTTCAGCATTCTTACCTTGATTGGAGGTTTTAGCTGTGCCCCAGGCAATGCTCTTTAGTTCCATCCTGGGCAGTCATCTCACCCTGGAGGACAATGGCTCAGATACCATCTTGAATTGCTTTCAGTCCTCCTAAGGCTCAAAGGTGGAACTGCTAATGGTCTCCTGGAGTCAGGGTGAGTCATACCTTCAGTTCTTGGAACAATAGCTTTTACATGCATTGATTACTAAGCTTATTCGCTATTAGTTAAACTAAAAGTTTCCAACTCTTGAATCCCCTATCAGTTCCACCATGAGAATCTAAAAAGAAAGCTCAAATAAAGACAAAGCCTTATACCTTAAAACAGGGAGGTCTGGAATCCAAACTGAAACTCACTCAAGTTCACCCTTTGCACAATAAGAAGCCTGTGAGGCATGATGGGCCCCTGCTGCTACCTGGCAGTAAGTCCAGGTCTGAAAAGTGGTTGTCGGTAGGCTTCCTTGTAATCCTGCTGCACTACACCAAGTTAGCATCAACATAGGGGACATTTGAACCTGTAGAGAGTTTGTGGTGGGTTTATTTGAGCCAGCTGACGGCAATTGCCCAGAAGCAACATCTCAATGAACTGAGAAATGTTTTTGAGAATGGCAGCTTAGCACCTTATTTTACACTTTACAGGAGGAGACCTGGGTTACATGAAGTCCATTTGTGATTGATTGGGGAGGCTGGAGAAAGCAAAGTGTGTGTGTCGGGGGGTACCTCTGGGACTGGATAAAGGGTAAAATAATCGACACACACTTTATTTAAATGGATGGGTAAAGATGGGTAAAGAATAGTTAACAGTCAACAACTAACACGATAACAATAAAAGTGAAGGTGTAACAGGGTGCAGCCAAGAAGGGCCCCCAAATGGGGATTTGTAATGGGGTCCTGAACTCAAGGTGTCCAGGAAATATTAGAAATATAAAACACACACACACACACACACACACACACACACACACACACACACATTGTCTTCACCCCCAACAAGTCTGAGCTGGGGGATGGATGCAAGGAGCAGGGCCATTGAGACTTGTTTTGAATAGCAACAGTTTTGCAGATAACCTCTAGAATGGTCATTTAACATATCTGTTAAATGACTGTGGCCATGCTTTGAGCCAGGGGGATGGGAATGACTTCAACCCTTGATGCAACTGGGAGGCAACTCCCCCTGGTTACAGCACCTGTGTGAGAGCTTGGAGATGATTGGCTCCATACCATGAGGCCATGTCTGCCGGGACTTACTATGGCAGCCCAGTAAAGCTGGGAAAAAATATGGGAATACTGGCAGGTGTAACTGATTGTGGGAGGAGTCGGAAATGGTGCTGCAGAGTAAGATTGGTGCTGAGATTTAAACCAGGCATGGCAGCCATGGCAAGCACCAAAGGGCTTTGGTAGAAAAGAATCACGCTGCTTTGGTTCTCCCTTTGTAGCGCAGCCTAGGAACAGCCTAGGAAGCCGGAAGGCAAGATGTAGCAGCAATGTGAGCACTCTCTTAGCAGTTTGGAAGAATACAGGAAAGATGCTCCAGGAATAAAAGAGGTAAAAGGACTCTTGCTGGCGGGCCACAAGAAGGTGCCACATGGTTTTGGATTAACTGGAGATCATGGCAGCAACACAGCTGATGGTGTCAAAACCAAGGGGCTGCATGAACCATGGACTTCTACTTCTTTTCCTGAGATATGGTACCCTGGCCTGGGCAAAGGGTAGAAGGAAGGATTGTGCATTGTGGGTTTTGTAAAGGACTTCAGTATTTTTGATGAAGACATTAAGTCATTACTCTAAGGCTGTATAACTTTTTAAATAAATAATCGCTTTCCTTTTCACCAATCTCTGGCATTAAGAGATATCTTTCTCTGGTCATGGACAAGGGGAAACTAGTATGGAGTGGGGGGCAGGGGGGACCTCTGGAGAACAAGGGTGGGTCCATTTGGTAATAGTTCACAGCCTGCCCCACCTCCTGCCAGGTCTGTTCTCTAACAAGGGGATTTCTGTTCTCAGTACTGGTGTGGTGGGTGTGCCCAAGGGGTTTGGAAAAAAGGGAAGTTACCCTGACATTCCAAAGGTATGTTATCATAGAGGCAAAAAGACAATAGACAGTTTCAGTTAAATAAAATATTGACTTTTGTTAGGGAAAAATATCGGCCTAGCACATGACTACCCACCACTAACTGCTTTAGCTAATAAGTTTTAAATTCAGACCAGCCTTGGTAGTTACTTTCAGTCTCTGAGTATGTAAGACTGCCATGCAGGCCTCCCCTGAGTTTGTCAGTTTTCTATGTGGCCCCTTCTCTTCCACACATTATTTCTGGGTGTAACTGGGTAGGTGTTGTTTCCACATGAGATTACGATTTGGATCTGTGGTCTCAGTAAAATAGAGTGAGGGTCTGAGCAGAACTAAGAGGCAGAAAAGAAAGAAGCTGTTCCTTTTGCTTCCTGCCTGCCTGCTTCAGCTGGGATGTACATTTCTCCTGCCCTTCAACTAGGACTTGCTCCATTGACTACTCTGGTTCTCAAGCTTCTAAACTTGGACCAAGTTATACCACCAGCCTTCCTGGGTCTCCAGCTTGTAGACAGCTGTGCCTGGAACTATCCAAATGCCATAATCACATGAGCCAATTCCTGATAAACAACCTTCTTCATATGTATAAAGGATATATATATATATATATATATATATATATATATATTTTGTAATGCAGTAGGTGGAGCCCAAGGATCTCGACTGTTCATTAAGATAAGTGGAAAAAACCACAAGGAGGACTGGATGCAGCAGACACAGCCTTTATGACTCACATTACAGGGAGCACCAATGGGGGAAGATCAGTGAAGCAGAACCCCCCCCACCTGAGTCCAAGACTTGTTTTAAGGGGCCCCAGACAAAGGGGACACGTGTCTTGCTCGTGATGCTAAACTACAATACCTCAGTGTGTACCTGCTAAGAGAAAAGGTCAAGGAGCACTCACACAGGACCAGAAACCTCTCCCAAAAGGAGACGAGGAGGGAATTACAATCTATTTCCAAAGCAATACACATTCCTTCTGGCCCGAGGCTCCCAATAAGCCTTCCATTGAAAGTGTTTGGAGGAGCCATGTGCAGCAGAATGCCACATATTATTTCTGTTTCTCTACAGAGAACCCTGACTAATAGAATATGAAACAATTCTAAAACTGTGTATTAAATGACACAAATGAACTGTGATAATGATAATGACTCAGGCAAACAGGGCAATTTCAAAATATGTATAGGGACTGTTAAGGGTACAAGGAGAATGCTATAGAGGTGATAATGCACAAAGTCATTCTTAATCCAGTAAGAACAGGTCAGATGAGGAGAAGCCATAGTAAAAAATAAAAAATCTTTGAATGTATCAACCATCTAAGTTAGTCAGGGGTATAGCTGTTTCTTTACCAGAAGAAGAGGTAGTTGAATAAATAAAGGGGCACTCCTACTTTAAAACTCTCTTTTCTTATGGGTCTTAGGATCTTGTGGTCATGCCTCATCTTCTGTTACTTTTCAGATTATTAACAATCAAGCTTCTCACTTTTTTGTATGAGAAGTTGTAAAGATACCCCTAATGGAAACCTTTTCATGTGCTCCTGCTGCTCCCGATCTCTCAGATGAGCTCAGTTTCTGGGTGGCAGATATGGCCCAAGGAGAAGATGAGCAAGGCTAGTGACGTTTCAGGAACTGAAGTGGGTCCTAGAGTGTGAACTTCGAATTAATGAAGGACTAGTAACTACAGAAGAAGCTACAGAGCAGGGCAGCTGTCACACCATTAAGGCTCACAAACTCAAAGGACAGCATGCTAGCAAATTATGTGAACAGCCATGCCAAAATTCTACATCACTGTAATTACAGGTGTTCCAAGCTTTGATAAACTCTGTAACTTTCTCTGTTTTCTTTCCCACATTATCTCTTTCATCCCTGAGCAGGGCCCAGTATAGCTCCCTGCTCTGCTGCTGTCTGGGCCGAACTGGTCCAGAAGCCTGGGCTGTGGCCCATGGAGACTCCATAGTCTCCTTCTCTACGGCTTCTTTCCTAGGGTTTCTCAGGAAGTTGTCTCTAAACAAGGATTATTCCTCAGAGTCAGAACTAGTTTAGTCTACCTGACTCAGGAAATGAAAATGCATAAGTGGAGGGCAATAGGGAGACTGCAATAGGAGCTTACCATTATACTCTCACTAGTAACCTTCACCCCCACCCCACCCCACCTTGCACCCACAGCTGTAAGTTTCATGAAATCAGGTTGGGGCTTTTTTTGTTGTTGCTTATTGACTCATATCTACTAGAATGTGTTGCATATAAGGAGTGATAAATATGTGTACAGATATATCACTGTATATGTAGTTTTAACAGGATTGAGCATCTGAGTGATAAATTATGCTTCTATTATACTGTTCCTGCTGTGAACTCAATGCTGTGTCGCATAATGAAATTCAGGTACTCTTCTTGTATTATTAACATATCTATGGTTCTCCTTGTACAATTTTTAGCCCAAAGATTGTTCATATCTTCTGTTTTTTCCTCAAGGTTTTTCTCAGAATTGTGTTGTATGTGACTGCAATCACATAAACCTACTGCTACACTGCAACCACCTTACCTTTTGTTTTGCCCCAAGGTTTTCTCAAATGGGAAAATGTTAAAAATCCACAGGCCAAAGGGAAGGTACTTCATCAGGTTCCTCACTAAGGAGGAGATGTCACAACCAGAGTGGAAATACAGAGCCTGAGGAGGGTTCACTTTCCCTGTCACACCGAACACAGTGCACTGGAACGTGGAGCATGCCAGTATCACCGGCACTGGGGAAAAAAAGGGTATGTGGTGAGAGGAGCATGGCAGATTCGGGTTTCTTTTCGGCCTAAATTTTCAGCTTTCTTGAGAGGACCTGACTCTCTCAGTTGAAAATCTAAAGCTTTATAGGCGAGTTCAAGATATCAACCAAGGGTGAGGGGTCAGTTCAGAGATTCAAAGAGAGAGGAGTAAAGTGATGGATAGATGATCTGTGGAAGGACTGGAAAAGAAAGAAGTATGAACAGAGGAAGGGGCATGGGATAAGGGAGTTCTTGTCTTTTGAACCTTGCAGTCAGCACCCTGTGCTGTGCTTGTCACTCATGCACAGCCATACTCTGAGCTCTCCAAAGCCCTCTGTTTTAATCATATAATAGACCTGAAACTACATCATTGTTAATAGCTCTGCTCTAACCACCATGCTCCATATAGCCATTGTTCTCTTCTGCAAGTATGAGGTAAGGTAAAATGACACAATCACTTTGAAGAAAATCTGGCAGTTTGTATAAAAAGAGACCCTAAAATCCAGTGATTCAACTTACAGCTAATAATATGCAAAGCTAGGAAAAGTAAGGTTCCATTTCCAGTAGTGAAGATATGTATTTTAATAAAACAACCCCCTTAACATTATGAAAATTGCACAAATATTTTTTAAAAAGCAGAGAGAAATAATGTAAACTAAACCTGAAGGCATAGAGAGTGAAACAAGTGAAACAAGCAATCAGAATCTACAGTGAAATAGACACTTGGAAGAAAGGAACAGTATTGGAGTCATTTCTAGTTTTATTTATTTATTTTTTTGAAGACACACCTCCGTTGGCAGTAGGTAGACAGTAATAACTTTGCAATGTACAGACCTACTAGCCAGAAGAACATGAATCATTTGAGGCCACTATAGCAGCTAGAAAGTGTTAGAGCATCTTTGAAAGGGAGATCCTGCCCCCTCAAAAACACACACACACACACAAAACCTCTCTTGCCCCAATTTTCATATTGTTAAGAGTGTCATAAAATATCAGATACCTGGATATCAGAATTATATTTTACTCCTCCATTTTCCTACTTTCCATACCCCATTTAATTCCTTAGTTATAGTGAGCCTATCACCTTGGAATACTCTTTATCTTCTTCACTTTCTGAGATTCACTGTAATGTAGCAATCAGCAGTGAGGTGATTGCAGGGGCAGGGGATGATTGAGATAAAAGAAGGTATAGGTGTTGGAAAAAATTAAAATGATTTCTGGGGGGGGGTGGAAATGAGAGGGACATGGGGGTGGCTGGGGGTGAGCCAGGATGGAGGTAAGTGGCAGAAAACTACTTGAACAACAAGTAGTTCAACATTTTTAGAACAACATTTTAAAATTAAAAAAATTTAAAAATGAGTTCTAGCATCTTTAATTTAAAAGAACTTTCATATATAACACATTTGGGGCCTACCCATACAGAGCGGGCTTGAAGTGCTCATTGACATTGAAACATATGTTCTACTCATTTTTAAATAAAATTTGTATCTTACATCTTTAAATTATATTTTCATGACTGTTCTACAATTATTGTTTGTTAAATATATTTTATTGATTATGCTATTACAGTTGTCCCATTTCCCCCCTTACCCCCCCTCCACCTTGCATGCCCCCTCCCACCCTCATTTCCACCCTTTAGTTCATGTCCATGGGTCATACTTATAAGTTCTTTAGCTTCTACATTTCCCACACTATTCTTACCCTCCCCTGTCTATTTTGTACCTACCATCTATGCTACTTATTCTCTGTGCCTTTCCCCCTTTCTCCTTCTCCCACTCCCTTGTTGATAGCCCTCCATGTGATCTCTATTTCTGTGGTTCTGTTCCTGTTCTAGCTGTTTGCTTAGAGAGTTACCTACAAAGGAGTTCCCATCAGACTGTCAGCTGATTTCTCAAAAGAGACTTTACAGGCAAGAAGGGGCTGGAAAGAAGTATTCCAAGTCGTGAAAGGCAAGGACCTACATCCAAGATTGCTCTATCCAGAAAAGCTTTCATTTAGAATGGAAAGGCAGATAAAGTGCTTCTCAGATAAGGTCGAGTTAAAGGAGCTCATCATCACCAAGCCCTTGTTATATGAAATGTTAAAGGGACTTATCTAAGAAAAAGTAGATAAAAAACATGTACAGTAAAATGACAGCAAACTCACAATTATTAACAACCACACTTAAAACAAATAGACCAATGATTCTTAAATTCAATTCTTGGGTAGTCTGAAACACAGTCACCTGGAAGAACTTTATATAAATACTGATTCCTGGGTCCCACACAAGGAGATTTTTATCCAGAAAATTTAAATATAAATTTTTAACCTATTCCTAAGGAAAACAAATGCATGGACACAACCTCAAAGACTTGAGTCACTGTGTTTGAACAATAGTGGCTGTCTGCCTCAGGATATTGTGGTGAGTAGTAAAAATAATTTGTTGGCCAGTGTTTTGTGAAAGTAAGGGGGCATAGAAATGCCAGGTAGTTAGAAGAATGTTAATGTTTTTACTTTGCCTCCATCATAAAGATATTATATAATATTAGCAAGGGGTTTTGACACTGTTAATGATGGGTATGTGTAGGGAACTGGGGTAAATTTGGGATGGCCTAAGTCATTAGAGACATAAACGTTCTCTTTAGATAGGAAATAAAATATTTTTACAGCAACTACACTACTTCAAAACTTATCACCAGTGTCCTTTTCAACAATGTCTTGTAATATCTGACAACTGGTGAACTATAAATGGAATAGCACCTTTTACTTTGGGTTGGAAATCTCCCTTTTGTTGCCATTTGACCACAACTCTAGGGAAGAGGAAAATCAAAGAAGATAAAAACTAGTGACTCAATTAAGCATGCTTGAAGTGTTGCACAGTGTTCTACTTTTTGCAGATAAGATTGTTGAATGAAGTAGCTTATTTAAGAAAGTTCTATATAAATGGCAGGCTGATGGTTTAAATAATTCTTAGAAGTACAAAACACTGAAAATTATCATGGACTGTTTTAGCTGATTTTCAGCAGCACCTACATTCTGTCTTTTGTTTGAGCAGATCTCTCAATATTTTACAAATCATAACCATGGCATCACTTCACTCATCTTCACTGTGCAGCTACCTTTGAGGTAATAGCTTTTCAGCATACCACAAAATACCACCTTGACATATTATTCTCTCTTCAAATCTTTAAGGGGATTTATTATTATAGTAATAGCAATCATAACAGCTAGCCATTTTATTACACTCTCACTTTGACCTAAATACAGACCAGAGTCATCATCCAGCAATATTATCATAACTTTCTAAGCACCAAAAGAGTTGACCAAAAAAAAAAAAACAAACTATTGGTCATCAAATCAGTCACATCTTACATTTAGTCTTTCTCCTCCATTTTCTCAACCATGAGGATGAGTAACCTATTACACCTTAAGGCAATTTTTGTGATGATTGTCCTCCTATCTTAGCCGAAAGAAGTCTCAAGTTACACCACCAATGTTCTTCACCCTCCTAGAAATCTTCCCTATGGAGCAATTTTTTTCTTAGCTGTGACAGACATTTAAGTACTCTAGCATCATCCCTAGTGCTTTAGATTTTAAGAGAAAGTATGATGATATAAAACATCTGGGATAAGAAACATAAATCTTCAAAACTTCACATCTCCACATTCACTAGTATGCTCTTTGCATCTTGTATTCTGCCTGTCTTTCTCTTATCATACTTATAATCATGTCTTCATTTGAACTGTTATTTGTGTAATGTCTGCTGCCTGCTCCAAGTGAGCTATAAACTCCATGAGGGCAGCGACTCTGTCCACCTAATCCAGAGATATATTCCCCACACAAAGCATGGTACCTGACACAAATTTAGGGTATGTGTATACTTTTTTCCTGATGTCCTGGGGACTAAGCATATGGGTATAATCCTTAATATATTTGTTTTAAGGAAAAAACGAATGATTGAAAATTAATATATATATGAGATCTGAGCCCAGAGTGTTTGTTAGGTTGCTATTATAATTATGTTACATGTACTTAGAACCAATACTATTTTTTTGGCCAAAGGCAAGCATGCTGTTAAAAAAATTTAATTTGTTCGTATTTCATTCGAACTTCAATTGGTTAGGTATTATTTTATTACATTTTTCCGACATTAATATCCTTGAGGACTATTGAGCATGTTCATCTGGCCAATTGTTCCCTCTTCAACTATCTCTCCCTACTGAAATTTATCTTCCAATGCTCAGGCAACAAGCATAGACAGGATTTTCTCATGGGAAGTGTTTGAGGAACCTCAGTGATCTTACTAGTGTGTATGTTTGCTGAGCTGAGGAAGTGCCTGCATATGAAACTGCTTCCAAGAGATGTCTGCAAAGGTGCATGTGGTTTGTGGCAACTGAGGTTGCAGCTTGGAACAGCAAGAAGAAGCTTTGCTGTGTACATTCTTGTTTTCAACATGTTTGACTATATTCTTGGAGAAATCTAAACTATGATGAGCTCAGGGGAACTTCAGACAGGAAGTTTTTATTAGTAAATAATTTATTGTTTTGTCCAAAAATGGTCCTTTAATAATTTTTGTTTAAATTTTACATTTATTTATTGTTATCTATTTTGTGGGCTAAAATAGACAGTCAGGTAATGAATGGACTTGGGTTACCTTTGGCTCCCAAGTGACAAGAATCTGTACCTTTTTAATTGATGAGATTGTTACAGAGCAAAGGAAGGTGTGTTATTTTCCTCCGCCTTATGGAAAGATGCCTCTCAAAGCCAGAGATTTGTGAAAAGGAAAGGAAATGTTTATTTAATGCTATACAGAGTTAAAGTAGCAACCTAACATCTCCATTAAAATATCAAAGTCCTTTAGGATACTCACAGACACCCACAGTGCTTCCTATCTCCCTCTGCCCTAATTCAGGGTACCATAACTCAGGAAGAGAAGCACACGTCCAGGATCCAGGCTCTTGACACCGTCAGTGGTGTTGTCATCCAGGCAGGATCTCCAATTAATCCAAAGCCATGTGGCACCTTCTGATGGCCTACTGGCAAGAGTCCTTTCCCCCTTCTTTCAGGCAGTGTCTCTTGCTCCCAGGTCACGCAGCTAAACGGAGCACCCCAAAGCCATGTGGTCCTTCTTCTACCAAAGCTGTGGGGAAGGGGTCCCTACTCTGGCAAAGCCACATGGCTCTCCCTCTTCACCAAAGCTGCAGGGGTCTGTACTCTGGTGACACCGCATGGAATCTCCCCCTCTGGCAAAGCTGCAAGAGGGTCTCCACTCGGGCAAAGCCAAGCGGCAATTCTCTGCTAAAGCCACATGGTGATTCTCCCTCACAGGGCTGTAGGGGTCCTGACTCTGGTGAAAGCACATGGATTCCCTTCAATGGCTGCTGCCTCTCAGTTTAAATCCCCACGCCAAATCTATTCTGTACCCCCATTTCCGACTCCTCCTACAATCAGTTACACCAGCCAGCATTCCCATATATTCCAAGTTTTTTGGGATGCCATCATGAGTCTGGGCAGGTATGTCTTCATTTTCTGGAGCCAATCTTCTCCAAGCTCCCATGCAGGCACTGTAACTTGGGGTTCCTCCCCCAGTCACATCTTGCGGGGAGTCCTTTCCATCCCCCTGGCTCAGAGCATGGCCACAGCTATTTAACACATCTAAGCTATCAGCCAAAGGCTATAGATATGTTAAATGACCATGCCATGGATTAGCAGCTCTGCATGTCCCTGCTCCATGTGTCCCTTCCCCCAACTCACACCTGTGGGGGAAGGGGTGAGGACATCTCATATGTCCCTCTAGTATTCCCTGGACACCCTGAGTTCTGGGACCCATCCCAAATCCCTATTTTTGGGCCCCCCTCCTGGCTGCACCCTGCATCAAGATGAATATAAAAATCTTCAACAAATTGTATTCATTTCTCATCCTTGGATAATTATGAACTGTTTTTAAATTAATTTTTTATTTATACTCCTATGGACATGCAGGTATGACCAAGACACCCCATTCATTCATTCATTCATTCATTCATTTTCATGATCTATCTGTCTGGGATTGTGTGTTCAAATACCATCTGGGTTACCAGAAAACTGTTACTGTTGAAAATGGGTTCTTTTGTGGTGTCATGAGAAAGGAATTTCAAAGGGCAGGCACATGGAAAAGAGTAAATGTAGTGGTACGATTTTGAGGTGATGTGGGGAAATAATACACCCTTGGGGATATAGAGAGCAAGCAGGATCCAGCAGTCAGTGCCCCGAGAATCCTGATAAACCTATGTTTTTTTTTGGTTCTCCGTAATGAGAAAGCTGTCTTCCAACCCACTTCCTGATTTTCCCTGGCCCATTTGGGGCCCTGCCCCTAACCAATCCCTTTCCCTGACCCACTGAGGTTTGCACCCCCTCTCCAATCTGATTGTTTTCTCAGGCTAAATTCTCTTCCTTTGTGTCACCATCTTAACTTCTATGGCACATGTCCAGAATTTGTGCTGAGTCATCTGGTGCACATGCTTACATTGCCTTGGTCCATTTTCACTTGTACTGTGCTTGTGTCCAGCAGAAAATTTTCCCCTCTATACCCCCACCCCAAATCCTGACACCTGGCCATCAGTGCCCCAGGGATATTTCCTTGCCAGCTCTGAGGATGAAGTCTGGAAGTCAGAGATCTCCTGGAGTGTGTGAATGAGTCTGTTAGTGCTGTATGTTCCTAGTAAGGCAGCCTTACTAGAATGCTGTAACTTCCTAGTGAAGCAGTCCCAGCATCTCATTTAGTTTCCCCAGTTTATTAGGCTTCATATTTGATTCAGCTCCTTAGTTTGTTATACTCAATGTTGAATTACCTTTGCACCCTTTCATATTCATAACAAGCTAACTACCTATGCTAGTATATCTATCTATCCATCTACCTAGTTATTTTAATTCCTACATCTTTGAAGAAAGAGCTGACAATAAAATCTCAAAAGACAAGGGATTCCACCAAGTCCTGAATGCTGGCAAGAGCCATTGCAGAAATAATGCCTCTGCCACCTCATTGGAGGAAAAGAACTGGCTTATCCCTTTGTTCCTGAAAACTTTCACCTCACTGCAAAAGTTAGGCTGACCTGGGGTGGGAGGGGGGAATCATTATCTATACCGTTGTTAAGAAATCCAGCAATTGTACTTCTTATACTTATTGTATTACTGTAAACAATGACTCTTTAAAGCAGGGCAAACAGAGTCTGACTTGAAATTCTATTTCAATTAAATATTATTTACTACAGAAAAGTGAAAAAATTAGACTAGATGGTTTTACAGAAATATTTATTTTTCAATTAGCTCAAATTTAAAGAAAGTTGTAATTCTTTTATCAAGTTATTTTATTTCTTACAATAAAGCAATGATTATAATGTTCAAAGAAAACTACCTAAAATTATTGATTTCAGTCACAATGAGAAGCCAACAAAAAATGAATATACAGCATACTTGATCACTATGTATGTGCTAGAAATGATAGAAGTTATTGAAGACATTGTTATTTAACTTTCACAATAATACATCAAGTAAAAATCTTTTTTTCAGTGTACAAATGAGAAACTGAGTCTTTTAGAATTTACGTTAGTTGATTCGGGCTAATATGTAATAACACCAGAAGTATAATAATAATTTTACCATCGCACACACATAAAACCACACTGATCAATCATGGGCAGAGCTGGAATAGTCTTGAGAGTAACACAGATGGAGCTGGGATCTGAAACATGAGACTTCAATAAAAACAAACAAACAAACAAACAAACAAACAAAAAACACTCTTTGTCCATGTAGGCACAAACCTGTTTCATGAGACACTGACACAGCTTATATTTTTAATAATTAGTAGAAAATGTTTAAGTTGAGACATTTATATATTTTATACTTAATGATATTTTTCTTCTCACAATGATCCTATCTATGGTGTGTATGATTTCTATACTGGGATTGTTTTAAGAGAATAAAATCAGCATTCAAGTATCTCATTCAAGGTTTACTGTGTGTATTTGGAGAGACCGGATTTGAACTCAGACACTGTGGACACAAAGCTCTACTCTTAGTACATATTATTTCTAAAAATTCTCCTTTATTCCTTGATGGATAAGGGACATACCCCTGAGGACTAACTCTGTAGTGAATGATTCCTACACAAGGCCTTTAATCACATACAAAATTCTTGAAAAGTTTTCATTCATCTTGCCATTCTGCAGCAGAGGAAATGAGATTGTAAATATTGGCAGAGATGTCACCTCTATAACTGCATTTTTATGAGGCAATAGTCATTTTCTTTGGGAGTATAGAAAAAAGGATGAATTAGGATTCTATATTAATGCAATATGACATGAGAAATATGACATGAGGCTAATTGTACACCTTTATGATGAATGATGGGTGATAAATGGGAAAAAGAAGAAGGGCAGCAAGAAAAAGGTGAGAGAATGGTGCAGATAAGCTCAGTTCATCAGAGGTATCCAAGGCCAGTGGCACTACATAGAGGTGGTTGAGGGTGTAAATGGTTTAAGAATTTGGACAACACAGTATCATGGGGCCAGCACATTTCATAAGATTGAAATATGGACAAATTTTCTGAGAAAAGTAACATGAAGAAAATTTATAGATGAGAAACCCATGGTTCATGATGTTGAAAAATGAGACAGTGCCAGAATCACAGTGTAGGAGAACCCCAACACGACAGGGAGGAACAGTCAGGGAAAGGGTTAATTTCAAGGGATCAGAGGAGGAAGATTCCACAGAAGCATTATGTTCAAATCTATTCTCTATTCCTATAACCCAGAGGCCATGTTTAGGTTGATATCTAGAGTAAACATGTTGACGATTGCTACCTTGTCTAATGAAACTCTTCATGTTTGAGTCAGGGGATTTTTTTATCACACACCCCCAAGACCTAGGCATGTACCTCTGACACATCTACCTCCCAGTAATGTTTCCTTGATGTAATAAATGGTGAGCCCAGGACACCAAATTGATCATAAGCATTATTATACCCTTTATAAATTAATTTAGAACAGAGACTTCTCATTTGTCTTCAATCCACAGAAACAACAACCTTTGATTCATCTTTGGGAGGATCCAGGGTCACATGAACTGTAGAAAAATTACAGGGTGTAGAATAACTATAATGTGCCTTTATTTGTGGTATTGTAAGGGAGATCTTTAAAGTAACGTGAGTGGGAACTGGAAAGGTACAACACTGAAGAAATATTTGTGTTTTGGTAGAGAAAACATGGATCTTAAGACATAAGACCCAGCCCAAGTCAGGTAGCTCAGTTAGAACATCGTCCTCATATGCCAAGGTTTCAGGTTCATCTCCTGTCAGTCACATGCCAGAGGCAATCAAAGAATGCATAAATAAGTGGGCCAACAAATAAATATTTCTGTCTCTATTGCTACCCCTATCTCTGTCTCTCTGTTTCTCTTTATCTTTGTCTCTCTCTCCCTAGCTCTCACTCTCTAAAAAACTAATTTAAAAATTGAAAAAGAAACCCACATATAACCTAGTAGAAAATGTAAAGTTCTATATAAAGATGAGGTCAGGGTGGCTTCATGATACTGTGATATCTCTTTACCCCAATTGCAGTGCACTTATGGCAGTTCTGAAACGATAAAAATCCATAACAGTAAATATAAGCAAAAGAGTCAGCACTACAATATATTTACTCTACAGAACAGGGGAAAGACTGGGGAAATGTGTGAGGTAGTAAACAGAAGAATGAGAGGTGAACAAGACAGCTGGTCACTCCTCATTAACTATGGCTACATCACATCATCACCACATGATATCCATTCTCCTTTGCCACCTCTATTCACATTTAGAAAGTGAACCCTCCTCCCTCTTTAACTCCCACCATCACCAGACCCCCACAGCCACTCACCAGCTCTGGCATTCCTCACCATGAAATGCTTTCAGGATCCCACTCAGGTCAGGAGCTTGGAACACTCTCCTTTGTTCCTTGGAGACAATTTTCGGCTTCTTCAGAGTGAAGGTCTTACTCCTAGGGATGACAAAATAAGATTCTCATACCTCTGACTTTTTGGTTCTCCAAACCTGCTCATTTCTGTCTACTCACCCCACTAAGCACTTGAGCCTCCTTCAATGGACCCCTGAGTAAGGAGATAGCAGACTTCCAACCTTGGAGCGAAAGGAGTATGCTCATGTCTCACTTTATAGTACATAGTGTGTGTTCTTAGGCAGGCCCTGACCTCACAGAAACACAGTTAATTCCTTTCAAAATGAAAACTAACCTCAACCTCTCTTCCTTCTTGGAATCATATAAAATTACATGAAGTAATTTTTTTTTTAAAGGAAACTTTGGTTCCTTAAAACAAAATAATGAGAGGAAAACTCACCGAATGGATGTGGAGAGATATTACATGAAAGTGAGGTTGCAGAACCTGGCTCCTAGTAATTTGAGAGATACCACTACTCAGTGAGGGACTACTGTCTGGAGGGCATCAGGACTTTAAAGTCTGCTCCCCGTAGGGAGGCTCTCAGAATAAAATCTGAGATTTATGTTTCTCTGGGGAAAACATAACACCTGGAAAAGAAGACGTTATATACACCATACTAATTGTGGTTGGCATTTTTTATGTTTGAACAGCTTGTTGTAGCCATGTAAGTGCACAAATTTAGACACAACAATGCTGCCCTTTCATTCTGCTTTTGAAAGTGCATAGTCAAGAGGGATCAATTATTTGTACCAGGGCCAAAATTTTCTTTGCTATTCACATCTGTTTTTTGAAAGAAAAAAAAAAAAAAAAGAGAACTGTATGGGAAGGACCAGGATTCTTCTATCTGCAAGCGATAAACTTAAATATAAAAGAGTCCTCTCCAATTCTGGGTGCTTGGTAGGTAAAGAAGACACAACCTATGCACAATAGATAAAGTCGCTAAGAAATAAAGGGAACTTGAATTAAATACAGGCATTCTGGGTGAATAAAATTATGAAGTCACATGGATCTGATACTGCAACATCTTACCCCTAACAGCTGATGACCCAAATTCAGCAACTCCCCCAACCTAAATTCCCCACTACACAAACTGGTCCATTAGCAGTAGTTAGAGAACACTCAAACCATAGCATGTGAGCAAACATTTAAGATAAAACTAAACCAGAATTTTCTTGCCCTGAGCAATATTTTATTCTAATTAACCACCAGATAGCATTAATAGCTTTAAACCTCTTTTCACAGCACAAAAGGACCATCTCTGGTCTCTCTCACATACCTTTCCATGATGTTATTCACATCCTAGGGAGAAAAGAGAAAAAATGAGTCAAGTGGTAATAAGCCTCCTCACTGACAAAGCTTCATCACATCCCACCGCTACCTGATACGGTGGGAATAGAGATGGTCTCAAAGTGAGACCCAAGAAAGAAAGAGAAGACTCAGGTCAATCATTCAAGAAGATTCATGTGAAGTTTTCAAGTTTCCTAAAAGGCAGAACAAACTTGCAACTTGTGGAACCACAGCATGAGGTATATTTATCAGGACATGAGGTATATTTAGGAGGAAAACATGAGTCCCATGACATATTACCTATGTTTGTAAGGCTCTCATGAGATGATTTGAGTAAGTCATGGCTCGTTAATTTATTCAACATGAATGTAAAGTGATGTACTATTACTTTTCAAGGATTATACCAGGTAATCAAAGATGACTAGTTGTAGTATTCCTCAAGAAGTTAACATGACTTCTGCTGAGGGTACAAGCAAACAAATGTATTAATGTAGGCTTTTCTCAAGTCTCTCCTCATTTGATACACTGTCTTTCAAGTGCCCATATTAAAGCATCACTGTGTTGTTGCTATAATAATAGAAAGCAATTTTGGAAGCAAGAATCCATATTTTACTAGGATTAATTTAGTATTCATCTGAAGTAGACCGTGATAAAACAGGATGCATACTGTGTTCCAAGGAGCAACTACGAAGAAATAGAAACTACTATGCTTAATATTTTATATTGAAAATATCTGTTTAATTCAAAAGAAGCTTGTTGATGTGAAATGAACAATGAAAATTGTAGGCAACTTATTGAAGCAAATTAAAATATAAATTAATAGAGCTACATGAGAATTGCAATAAATGTTATTGTCTTAATTCACCAAATAAAGGCAGAGATTCTTGGACTAGATGAAAAACAATTTCATTATTGACATGAAACATATTTTGCATTCAAAGACACAAGTAGGGCAAAAGTAAATTGATAGAATTCTGGTCAAAATGGTGGAGTATGTAAATATTGTGATTGTCTCCTCCCACAACCAAATGAAAATTGTAAAAAAATTACTGAATAATCACCTTTGAGAAGTACCTGAAGATGAGCTGAACAGAACTTCTATAATTAAAGATATAAAGAAGAAGTCACCTCAATACTGGTAGGAGGGACTGAGACAAAACTGTCTGCTACCACACCCTCCTGTGCAAGTTAAGAATTATTAGGAATATCTTGGATGCAGAGGTACCTCCTGGTAGATGTGAAGTCCCAGCACCACATCCAGCTCCTTAGTCAGGATTGCCAGTGCTGGAAAGAGCACAATATCTGGCTGTGAAATCCAGCATGGACTCAGTCCAGGTGAGATGGAGGGCTACTGAAAAACCTGGCCTCTCCTTAAAGGGCCCTAGCACAGAGTCATTACCTCACAACACTTGTCCTAAGCTCCAGGGAAGAGACAGAACCTTGAGAAGTACCAGAGATATCTGAGGAGAAACTGAATTATCTGGCTTCAGGTGGAGGACTGGTAGGACAACACTCCTAAGGACTAGAGTGCTGTCAGGCTCCAATTTTTCCTTCTAGAACTCTTCCATACACAGCTACCAGACACAGGAAAGGAGCAAATCCGAGTCTCTATTAACCAGGCTAACACCACTCTTGCCCAATCCCCATGATTCTCAGAGACCCTACGGCACCCAGTTCAAGTCTGTGATGAAATCTCTTTCAGAGGATAATCCACACAAGCAGCTGGCCTGTCAGCCCATGCTTCAAATTTTCCTAAAATCTCTCAAGTTCCACAAACCCCAAAGAAACAGTGGCTGACCTAGTGTGCACTTTCCCTCTTGCTAAGCAGCCTCAGGCTAGCAGTTATGTCAGCTCATCCTAGTGAACTGCATAGCATCTCCAAGACATCTCCAAACCCAGCACAGGCAAGCACCCCAACCACAGATCACTTTGGTGCTCCTAATAGGTGGTGCTGAGATGGACAAAAGAAGTGGCCGAACTTGGCTTATACCAGAGCCCCTCCCAAGAGGACCCAGAACAAATACTCCTGGTGGCCAGTTTCAGAACTTACCAGAATGCCGCACAATTAGGGCCATAAATGACACACCCAAAGGGTGGACACAGTAGGCACATGAGCCCCACTATCTTGAATCCCACTCCATGGAGTCAGCTTCTTCACTAGAGTCAATGCCATTACTCACAGCCACTCAGCCTGAGGGTCAGTCCTAGCCTAGGATGTGCTGAAAGTAATTAAGGCTCAATTATACTAGGAGAACACATACAACCCACACTAGGGACGCCCCTGGAGCCCAACACTCATGTGAACAAAAAAACAGCAAACGATACTACTACCTAAGGCACCCAGCCAAGACTAGAAGACATGGCAAATATACCTAATACACAGAAATAAACATAGGGAGGCAGCCAAAATGAGAAGACAATGACACAGTCCCAAATCAAAGATCAGGATAAAACCTCAGAAAATAGAAGTATTTGATTTGGAAGTTCTCACAGGGAAAAGAGATAGAAGCAGGAATACATTTTTTTTTAAATTATTTTCTGTTTAACACATTCCAAATTAAACAAGATGGATGCAAGGATCCATCCACCAGATACAGAATTCTAAACAGTGTTTATAAGGAGGCTCCTGAACTTAGGGAAAGAATAGATGATCTCAACAAAAGAGAACTTCAACCAAGAGACAGGAAACATAATGAAGCAGTTAGTATAAAAATGACTAAGTGAGGAATGAAGAATGCAGAGAGATAATCTTAAAGGGCCCAAGGGAAAACCAGTTTTTTACCTGTAAGATTCCTATAAGACCATCAGCTGATTTCTCAACAGAAACTTTGTATGCCAAGAAGGGATTGGCATTAGTCAAGTGATGAAAACCAAGGACCTACAACCTAGAATACTCTAGCCAGCAAAGCTATCATTTAGAATAGAAAGAGACCCAAAGAGGTTTCCAGGTAAGAAAAAGAAGACATGTTAAAGGGACTTAAGAAGAATAAAATAAATTATAATGGCATCTATAGACCCTTTCACACAATGAATGCACAATACACATTTTTTCAAATTTATATAAAAATTTTGTATATACAACAGTTTAGATTATAAAGCAAGTGTCATTATATTTAAAAATTGAAATAGTAAAAGTTATGCTTTTTGATTAGAAAGGATTAATGTAAAATATTCAAAAGAAGAAGTATAAAATCACCCAGTGTTTTTAATTAAACTATAGTTTCAAAGATACCAAGAGTCCTCTCTCCACAGTCAAATTTTTTTTTACTGGAACTAATACATTATTGCAAACAAGATTTTCCTTGTTATTCATGCACTCAATTATTCCTATGACCTCTGAAATAGATGCAGGAAAAGAACAACAACAACAAAAATCACAGAAGAAATTTTAAAATAAGTTAATTGAATCCAAATGATAAGTAAATAATCCAGAAGTATAAAATATAGCAAAAACAATGTTTTTATATCATTAAAATTATCTGATACAGGAAAGATTGTGTCAAATCAGTGGTCTAAATTCTTACCTTAAGAAACTAGAAAAATAACAGCAAATTAAAGACAGAACCACACATGCATACACACACTCAATTCACATGTGTAAATACAGGAACATAAAGGGAACAGAATAATAAAGAACAGAAGTCAATGATACAGGAACTTTAAAAATAAATAAATAAAATAATAAAGTTTATTTCTGAAAAACATCAGGAAAATTAACCAAATTGACCCTCTCAAAAAAGCAAATCCCTTTATAAGAAATAAAAGAGAGGAGGACATCACTGTGAGTACTGTAAAAATGAAACAGATTCTAGGGGACTATAATGACTAACTTCATGATTATAAGTGACAACTTACAATGGACAAATTTCTACAAAGATGTATATATCAAAATCTGAGTCAAGAAATGTTAAAAAACTTAATATAGAAAAAATATATTTTACTGAATTCATATATTTGTACATGCAATGAAAAATTTATATATTCAATACTATATATATTTTCCTGTATTTATATATGTATGTATTCAATATATAAACTTACATACTCAATAAAATAGTGTGTGCATATACATATATACATATTTTTTAAACTGTTCCTAAAAGGAAAGGCCCAGAGTGAGATGGTTTCACTAGTGAATTTATTGAATTATTAAGGAATAAATAATATCAATCTTTCATAATTGCTTATTCAAAAAATACAGAGAAGAAAAATCTCAACTCATTCTATGAGGAAAAAATAAAACCAAAACTCTTGGGACATGGGGAGTTTTCTAAAAAACATTCTAGGGAAGATCACAGATATAGGGGCCTATAGAATATAATTTGAAACAGTGAATCTTCTCTCCACAGTCAAATTTTTTTACTGGAACTGATACATTATTGCAATCAAGATTTTCCTTGTTATTCATGCATTCAATTATTCCTATGACCTCCAAAATAGATGCAGGAAAAGGTTACTGCAAGGCCATGGGAACCTCAGTGCCACCACCAGAAACAGTACAAGCTACACGGCACAGCAGGAAACTTAAGTCTTCATTTTCCTCAAGCTCAAATGCTGAGGCTTCTTCCCAACTTACCTGCAGCATCTTCCTCATTGACCCCTGCAACCGATGCTCCAGCTCTGAAATGAGATCCCTCAACACCTGCCTCTGCTGGACCAGCTCACTCTCAGACTGTTCCAGGTTGTGGAGAGTATCTCCTTCCTCCTTCTTCAGCTTTTGCAGCTCCTTCTGCTCCTCAGTGTCCAGGATGCCTCTCAGTTTTTTAAAATAATCCTGGACACTTTGGCTGTCATTTTGTATTAGATTCTTCAGGAATGAGAAAGAGAGAGGGATTCAGGCTATCAGACAGCAGCTGGGAGCCAGAAAAAGAAGTATTTGATTAGGAAGTTCTCTCAGGGAAGGGAAATGGAAGCAGGAGAGCAATGCTTAGAGAGGCTGATTTTTCCTATTATTTTCTCTTCAACACATTCCAAAGTAATGGCCTCACGTCCACATTATTGAAGCCAACATTGAAGGAAAATAAGATACCTGGGTGTGGCTCAGCTTTCCCACAGCTGCCCAGGACAATCATGCCTCCCTGCATTAGTCCTGGACTCAACCTCCACCCTCAGCCTAACTTTGAGCACTGGGGTACGGAGTCCTGTACCATTGGAAATTGTCTTCCCCTGGAAGAGTTCAAGGCTCAAAATAATGACAGAAATAAACACAGAATTCACAAGCCATCCTCACCAGATAGTCTCTCTGAGAATCAATAAACTACAAATATCCATGTTAATTTATGACAGATTCTATTTCAGTCCCACCCCTATCAAGAAAAGGATAAAGAATGTCTAATCTATGACTAGACACACCAGCTTTCAGGGAATAGGAGGAAGGAAGCTCCTTGGGATTAAGACTCAAGGATCCGCCCCTGATTCTTTTCTAACTCCCTCAGTGGAGTCTCCTCCTACCTTCCAGGAAGTTTTCTCTTCTTTGATGTCAGCTTCCAACTTCTTTGCTTTCTGCTGTTCTGCACTCAGCCTGTCCAGAGCTGCCTGCAGCTTTTCCTGTAAAGGAGGAATTGCACCAGAGTCTAGCTGTGGGCTTTCTCAGCTTCAGAATGGAGGACAAAGGCAGAAAAATCAAGCTGACCTCTGAAGATACTAGAGTTTACAGGAAGCAGTTAGAACCTGTGACTTGAAGGAAACCTGATGTGAATGTTTTCTCTAAGACTCAAGTGATAGAAATCCCCATTCCCATGTCAGCAGAAGACTGATTCTGTTTGCACTAGAAACCTGATTCTGTAGTATGGAAAAACCTAGGTATTGATCCACCCAGCTGCCCACCTACCACTCCTGTTCAAAGGGGCCATAACAGCTTTCCTTGGGCCCCAAAACTCCACCTATTAGCACAATTTATAAAAATATCTACTTCTTCTTTGAGTCTGCTTGTAATTTTTTTAATTGTGTGGAGTGCACAGAAATGTCTTTCAGGACTTAAAAGGTGAGTATAGGAAGAAAAGTGATCACAAGACTCGGGGATAGTATGGCAAAGTAACCAGAGTCAATACAAAGCAGAGATTTCCCATCAAGCACTATTTTCTCTCCTGTCTTTCCTCCATCCTGGTCTGTTACCTTGTAGTCCTGGGCAACCTCTTCCATGAGGAAAGTGTGGTGACCTCGGTGCTCTTGAGACCTCTCACAAAGCCAGCAAATGAACTTCCCATCCTCCTTACAGAAGAGCAGGAGTTTCTCCTCATGGCGCTCACAGAGATCTCTCTTTTGCTCCTCCTCTGGGCTCAACTTGACCTTTTGAAGCATCTCCACTATGTTGGTCACGCGCGGATTAGGCCACAGGTTCCCAGGCTGGTAGGTGATTCGGCACACAGGGCAGCGGCTCTCTCCTCCTTTGCTGACCATGGACTCCTTGTTGTTTGCAGTGAGGCAGGCTTGGCAGAAGGTGTGCCCACAGTTTAGGCTCAGGGGTTCTGTCAGGAGCTCTAGGCAGATGGGGCAGGTCACCTCCTCTTTTATGTTCACCAGGATTCCTGAA
>PVKU01014241.1:0-24202 GCA_004027475.1 Anoura caudifer
AGAGTTCTTTCAGGTGCTATGGTCAGCAATTCTCTGATTTTCCTTTTCCACATCAGCCACTTGAGTCCTTCTAAGTTCTGATGAGTAGTGTGGAATTTTCTAAGGCAATATAACACACATCAGAATTTGGTGAATGTTTTGCATTACATTTTTACAAAGTAAGAGGACTGCTATCATGTTTTTGTGATGAATTTACTACTTCTCAGTATGAATAATGATTTCTGGAAAGCATTACTTTGGCATTTGTGTATTAGCTACATGGAATAATCATCCTGTTCTTGATTTCCATGAAAATACTGAAGAATTTCCCAGTGTGACATCTTTGCCTTCTTCTTTATTGAAGTTGAACTGGGACAATTTTAATACCTTTTCTTGTCAATCATATGAATGTAGCCAACTGTTGGACACTTTTTTGAAAGGAATACCAGTAAGTATAGCACATTTTGGCTTGAAAAGTTCAATATTTTGAGTGCACACTAATTTTCCATATTCACCACATGGCCAGAGGTAGGTCCAATGTCACTACTTGTACCTTGAGTGTATTTCATGCCATCAGCAACAGTTATAGGAACCCCAGTGGGGCAGAGTCAATAGGAAGGACCAAAGACAATTGGCCTTTGTAGAGTCCAAAAATAAATAGAAACTCCCAGATTCCAATTAAATGTCCTGAAGGAGAAAGCCAACCTTGATAAACATGTATTTATTGACTTTTTATTCATATTTTCATGTTAATATTTTTACTGATTTGAGAGAGAAGAATTTACAGAACCAGATAGAGAGAAAGAAACATCTATTTGTTATTTCACTCTTTTATGCTTCTGTTGGTTAGTTGATTCTCGTGTGTGCCCTGACTGGGAATGGAACATGGAACTTTTGTGTATCAGGACAAGGCCATAACTGACAGAACTGCCTTCCAGTTGTACCTTGAAGTTGTACCCAAGGAGAAACACACCAAAACATATCAGAATTCCATTACCCAAGATAAAAGTTAAGGACAGAATCTTCAACCCCACAACACAAAAGGAGAGTGACCAACAAAGGGATTGCCCTAAGACTAGCTGCTGATTTGTCAAAAGAATCCTTGCAGGCAAGAAGGTGCTGAAAACAAGTATTCCTAGTTATGAAAGGCAAGGACCTACATCCAAGATTACTCTATGCAGCAAAGCTGTCATTTGGAATGGAAGGACAAATCAAATACTTCCCAGACAAGGTCAAGTTAAGGGAGTTCACCATCACCAAGCCATTATTATATGAAATGTTAAGGGATCTATCTAAGAAAAAGAAGATCAAAAATATGAACAGTAAAATGAAAACAAACTCATAATTATTAACAACCACATCTAAAACAAACACAAAAACAAAGTCAGCAAACAACTAGAACAGGAACAGAATCACAGAAATGGAGATCACATGGAGGATTATCAGCTGGGGAGTGGAGGGGGAGAGAGGGGGAAAAGGTACAGAGAATAAGTAGCATAAATGGTAAGAAGAAAATACACGGGGGAGGTTAAGAATAGCATAGGACATATAGAAGCCAAAGAACTTATATGTATGACCCATGGACATGAACTAAAGGGGGGATGAGGGTGGGAGTGGGTGTGCAGGGTGGAGGGCAATAAAGGGGGGAAATGGGACAACTGTAATAGCATAATTAATAAAATATACTTAAAATAATAAAAATATATATATTGCTACCCCTCTCCCCCCCAAAAAAGGAACATAACCAAGGACAAATGTGTAGAAAGGAGTCCGGGACCCAACACAGCAACCTCTTCACAGTTCTGCCACGCATGTCTCCCCCAGCACTGGGACTGCATTCAGATGCCACCCATCAATGGAAGTGCTCTGCTCAGACTCCCACCCCTGTGTGTTTTGATAAAGTGCACATGCACACTTATGGGACTTTGGGAAGTAGTTACAGAACCAACAACGCCATACACATCTTCATGTGTATGGTTTGGAGTTTCCAGTTCCATACTAATCCTCTGAGTTCACATTCCTGTACACATGAAGCCTGAGGGTTGCTACTGTGATTGAAATAGTCGCTGCAGTGCCTTCTGCAACAGTGACTCCACACTACAGATGAGACACCCTCACACCCTGGCCTGTTTGATGCTGGGTGGAGGGGCCATTTTCACGGAATCTCTGAGGCCCTCCTGGCCATGGTTTCTCCACCTTTCTTTTGTGGGTTAGCTACTGAGAGACATTGCCTGTGCATCCAGCCCACCACTCATCATTTAAAGTGATAATTCAGGTAGAGCGAACAATCTGTGTACCTCACTGTTCATGGCGTATGGAGCCCAAATTGCTCCCAAGGGTGGAAATGTGCAGAGCTCCCTTTGATATCCTCCCTGTTTAATAAGATGCACTTCACACAGAGAGGGTGTTTGGAGGAAAAGAGTTGTGAAAGCAAGTGCAGGGGCAGCAAAGCAGATGATGGAAGCCAAGTAGGACCTTGATCCCAAAGGGATCTGCATGCTTTTTACAGCTAAACTGTACCCCTTTGGTTTTTTGTTAGATCACCTGAGGAGATCTAAGAAGTGACATCACCTGTGTGCTCCCACACAGAGTTAGTGCACTTCTCCCATGAGGGATCATTGTTGAATGAGTAGCTCCAGGAGATGTTCAGGTGAACCCATTGATTGGCAAAAGGGCTCTGGAATGCATCTGTGAGGGTGGAGAGCAGGCTTTGTTCAGGGGAGATAACAGAATGCTCTGTTGGGTGTGGGGTTCAGGAGAGCAGCACAGGTTCCTATTGCTGTAGCAGTTTGTGGACCTCTGTGGGAGGAGAGAGAACATGAAGACAGAAAAACAAGCTCAGTGTGGTCCTCATGTAGCAGCTCATTGTCCTGCCTCCTGGTGACAGAGGAGAGGAAAGGGTGGGTCTTTCACCATATCCAGCTCCTTCTGCCAGTGATTGTGGTGGGATTAGATAAAAGGGCTGTGCTCAAAGGAGGACACATACTCAAAATGCTAACTTGACTCCTCAGCATATGGTTTCCTGAGAAAAGAACCCAGAGGAGGAGGAGGATTAGAACCAGGAGGACGTGGCAGCTTCTCAGGTAAGAGATTTGTCCTGAGTCAGAGGCTGTGCTAACTATTCCTCCTAATGTGATTACATTAAGAACTAGCAACTGTTATTTCTTTTGTTTGATGTTCTTGGATAGAGAAGTGGGTTTAATCTACTTCTTTCTGTTTCTTTTTATGATTCTCAAGGGCAATAGTTTATGTACAGTAGTTTCATCCTTGTCCCAGGGCCTTCTGTGCATTCTCTTCATCTAGGCTGCCTGAGGTCTAGATTTCCTGCCTTTAACCAAAAATCTTCAAACTCTGAACTCATCTCTTCTGTGACAGGTCAAACTTGGATGGCAGTCTTGTGCAATGTATTTTCTGGGATGGGCTCAGAGGCACAGGTATTGGTGGAGCAGGGATATACATGGTTAAGTTAATATACCTGAAGCATCACCTCTGTACATCAGAGGTAAGAAAATGAAGATTTTCCAGTGAGAAACACTCTGAATGTTCTAAAAAAGAACAATCAGTAGAATAGACTTTGTCACTCAATTGATAAGAAAGTTTTACTCTTTAAATACACAATTAGTGGACTGAACATGAGAGGTACATGTGGATTGACATTGAAAAACTGAATGTTTGCTTATGATTATGTTTACATAGTGACTTTCTTATTCATGTATTTCACCAATAGTGTTTCACCAATAAGGACATGTCCTTCTAATGCCTCAGTCACTGAATATCCATTCTTCCAATCCACCTGATAGTCACTTGGCTGAGGTGCTCGCTTTGGTGTAGAGTTAATAGTTTTCCTCTATCATTAACAGGAGTCTACTAGGGAATTATTGTGGGATGTGAAAAAACTTATCACATTTCATCTGGACACTTTCGTTGTGTTTTTAACTTGAGTTTGCTTTGGAAAATGAAGACCCTACATTTATTTCATAGAAAACATTGGCTTTTGACAGGAAGTATGTAATCAGTGAGGCCCTGTTCCTGTACACTTTTGTTATATTGAACACTCATATCACAGACATACTCTACATTATCACTTTTCATATTTTCAGGTAATTTTACAAGAGTCATATTAAAATGTATGTTTAATTTAGTTCAGTTGGTAATATCTAGCTCTCCACAGATGATACAGAGTCACTTTCAAAGAAATAAAACATCAAGAAACAATAGCTCTAACTTCTTTTCCATCATTATGTTTGCATTTCTTTATTGTGTTTAGAAAACACAAAGGGTATCTTTCACAGAGAGATTCACGAGATTGACAGAATCACAAAATAATCTAGACTACATTGATAAAGAAATTGTGAGTTGTATTACTTTTCATTTGTACCTAGTTTCCATATGTATGAGTATGGAACTCAGAGCAGTGCCTTTTATTTCCTTTTCTTGTCTAATCACTGTGACCAATACTTCCAATACTATATTGAATATAAGTGGTGAAAGTGGACACCCTTGTCTTGTTCCTGATCTTAATGGAAAAGATTTTAGTTTTTGCCCGTTGAGTATGATGTTGACTGTAGGTCTCTCATATATGACCTTGATTATGTTAAGGAATGCTCCCTCTATTCCCACTTTGCTGAGTATTTTTATCATAAATGGGTGCTGTACCTTATCAAATGCTTTTTCCACATCTATTGATATGATCATGTGATTTTTGCCTTTGCTTTTGTTTATGTGATGTATTACATTTACTGATTTGCAAATGTTGAACCATCCTAGCATCCTTGGGATGAATCCCACTTGGTCATGGTGTATGATCTTTTTAATGTATTGTTGGATATGGTTTGCCAATATTTGTTGAGGATTTTAGTGTCTGTTCATCAGCTATATTGGCCTGAAGTTTTCTTTCTTTGTTGTGTCTTTGTCTAGATTTGGGATTAGAATGGTGCTGGCTTCATAAAAAGAGTTTGGGAGTCTTCCTTCATTTTGGATTCTTTGGAATAGTCTGTGAGGGATAGGGGTTAGCTGCTTCTTAAATGCTTTATAAAATTCCCCTGTGAAACCATCTGGTCCAGGGCTTTTGTATGTTGGGAGGTTTTTGATTACTGTTTCAATTTCATCTGCTGTTATTGGTCTGTTCAGGCTTTCTATTCTTCTTCATTGAGTTTTGAAAGATTATATATTTCAAGAAAATTGGCCATTTCACTAAGTTTTCAACTTTCTTGGCATATAGTTCTTCATAGTAATTTCTTACAATCCTTTATATTTCTGTGATGTCAGTTATAATCTCTCCTCTCTCGTTTCCAATTGTGTTTATTTGAGTCCTTTTTCTTTTTTTCCTGATGAGCCTGCTTAAAGGCTTGTTGATTTTATCTTTTCAAAGAACCAGCTCCTGGATTCATTGATCCTTGGAATTGTACTTTTCATGTCTATGTTATTTAATTCTGCTCTGATCTTGGTTATTTCCTTCCTTCTACTTGCTTGGGCTCTCTTTGTTGTTGTTCCTTGAGTTCTTGTAGGCGTAGGGTTAGGTTGTTTATTTGAAATGTTTCTATCTTTTTTATGTAGGCCTGTATCACTATGAACTTCCCTCCGAGGACTGCTTTTGCTGTGTCCCATAATTTTTGGATTGATGTGAGTTCATTTTCATTTGTTTCCAGAAACTTTTTGATTTTGTTCCCTAATTTCATTCTTGACTCATTCATTGTTTAATAGCATGCTATTCAATCTCCATGATTTTGAGTGTCTTGGGTTTTCCCACTTGGGGTTGGTTTCTGGTTTCAGTCCCTTGCGGTTGGAGAAAATGCTTGGTATGACTTCAGTTTTCTTGAATTTGTTGAGGCTAGTTTTGTGTCCTATCAAGTGGTCTGTCTTTGAGAATGTTCCATGTGCATTTGAAA
The DNA here is from genome assembly GCA_004027475.1 of Anoura caudifer. Taxonomy (NCBI): domain Eukaryota; kingdom Metazoa; phylum Chordata; class Mammalia; order Chiroptera; family Phyllostomidae; genus Anoura; species Anoura caudifer. The sequence goes on from PVKU01014241.1 coordinate 5,868, forward strand.
AGAATGTGTATTTAGTTTCTTTGGGATGAAGGGATATATATATATCAGTTAAGCCCATTTCATCTAGTGTGTTGTTCAATGCCACAATGTCTTTGTTGATATTTTGTTTAGAAGATCTGTCCATTTTTTACAGTGGGATGTTGAAATCCCCTACTATAATTGTGTTGCTGTCAATATCTTTCTTGAAGTCCTCTAAGATTTTCTTGATATATTTAGGTGCTCCTATGTTGGGTACATATATATTTACAATGTTTATGTCTTCTTGGTGGATTCTTCCCTTGAGTATTATGAAGTGACCTTCTGGATCTCTCTTTATGGCTCTTCTTTTGAAGTCTATTTTGTCTGATATGAGTATTGCTACCCCAGCTTTTTTTTTTTTCTGTCCACTTGCTTGGAAAATTTGTTTCCAGCCCTTCACTTTGAGTCTGTGTAGGTCTTTTGTCCTGAGGTGGGTCTGTTGTAGGCAGCATATGTGTGGGTTATGCTTTCTTATCCATTCAGCTATTGTATGTCTTTTGATTGGAGCATTTAATCTATTTATGTTTAAGGTTATTACTGATAGGCACTATTCATTGCCATTTTTATGCCTGTGTTTCTTTCTCTCTCTCTCTCTCTCTCCCTTCCTTCCTTCCTTCCTTCCTTCCTTCCTTCCTTCCTTCCCTTCCTTAAAGCAGTCCCTTTAGCATCTCTTGCAGAACTGGTTTGGTTGAGGTGTATTCATTTAGACTTCTTTTGTCTGGGAAGCTCCTTATTTGTCCTTCTATCTTGATTGAAAGCCTTGCTGGGTAAAGTAGTCTTGGTTGCAGGCCATTGATCCTCATTACTTGGAATATTTTTTGCCATTCTCTTCTGGCTTGGAGCATTACCATTGAGAAGTCAGCTGCTAACCTTATCGGGGCTCCCTTGTATGTTACTCCCTTTTCTTCCTTGCTGCCTTTAAGATTCTCTCTTTGTCTTGGAATTTTGCCATTTTAATTATGATGTGTCATGAAGTGAGCCCCAGGAGCAAAGGCATCCAGGTGTGTGCCACCATGTCCATCCACCCCATATACCAAAGTCAGTAGGCACATCTGGAGCAGACTCCAGGCATCATCATCTGCTGTTGACAGGCAGCATCACTGTTTGGTCTTGTTCGCATTTTAGAAGGGGCAGCATGAGCGAGTGCTGTTCAACCCTTCCAGGTGTCCTTGTAGATGTGGGGAGCCTCCCTCTCAATAGTCCTACAGGTCCAATCTTTGGAAAACAGGCTGATTGCTGATGCCCCACACCACCTGCACAATTGCCCCAGTGGCACTACTACACTGAAATTCATCCTCCTCCATCACAACTGACAAATCACCAACTTCGAGGCTCTTGAGGAAAGAGACATACAAGCAGCTTACAGGTGGCTCCCAACAAGTGGCTTGAATGTCAGCAGGATTGAACCAGCTCACAGAAACAATTCATTTCCACAGCCATCTCTCAAAGGGCACAGAAAGGATGTTTAAAAAAGATCAAAGAGAAAGCCGGAAAAGAGAAGGAGCTCTCAGAAAGGGGCTCTAGCTAGTGTCTGTACAATGGACTATATAAGTCAGAACTTCTCAGTCAAGTTCCATGTTCTCCACAGGCACAGGTTGAAGAGAATACACTTTATAGTGATCATGCATAAGCAAAACACCATAGGTTAAAGGAAATAAAACAAAGTGGCAACAATTTTAGAAAGACTCTTCAATAAGCAGTCTTCAAAAATCAGAAAGTACTACATACTAAAAATAAATCTGGGCAAATCTGTAACAGCATTTACTATATATATAATTAAACTAATGGCAGTCCTTCCTTCCCTCCCAGAATTTCAACAGATGGAAATTCCATACACCTTACATTTATTTCTGATTCATTCTAGCCCTGTCCAACTTCTATTTCCTCAAACTGACAGCAGCACCATACCTCTCCCTGCCCTCAAAATGATACTATTCCTGCCCACATGTCTTTGCTTTCAAACTGACAAGTCAATGCAGGATTTAACTTGGTTCAAGTACTCCAGCCCTGCATACTTCTCCCTGTCTTCCAACTGAATCCAGTCTCACTGATGTTGGCCTACCTTCCAACTTGTGACAGTTCCCCCTGTGCATGCTTAACTTCCAACTAACAAGAGCCTTGTTTATTTGATCCTTACCAGCCCTGTTTCTGTACATTTGTTCACTCAACTCTTTTTTGTCAAAAGACCAGAATCTGAAAACACCACTGTGTAAAAACACCAGTATAGGCTCCCCTTGACTCTGAGTGAAGACCTAGAGTCCTCAGGTAAGACATTCCAAGAATACACCCAAGCAAGGCACATCAGTGACCCTTGACCCAGGTTCTCTAAAACTGGGTCTATTTTTAAACTTCAACTCTTTCTAGCTCTTCACACAGGATATATCTCTCTTTAGAAGTCCCAATGCTTCTTTCTGAATGCTTCCAACCTCTGGAGCCTAACAAATCCCATGCAATATTTATCATACAGAGCAGAACAAAATATATCAAATAAAATGCTTTTCACTAAGTACCTCATAAAGGACACACCTTTGATACATCGTAAAGGCCACATCCACAGCTTACAGCATCTCCAAACCCACACCACATATAAATATTTTGAAAGCTAATCTCCAACATTCACAGTACATGGATTCACACTGGGGCTCTTATGTTCATAAATTACAGACATTTTAATTGAAATAATTTACTTTTAGCTTCCTTCCACATTATAAAATATTTCGCAATACCTTGGTCCATACAGAGTAAATACTTCCAGAATCTCAACCCTACAAAAAGATAGAGAAGAGAAAGACACAGATTAATTGGGAGCATCAGAAGTTAAGAGAAAGATGAAAACAAGTAGAGCCATGATTGATGTGTCCCAGCATGTTGGACATCATCTTGTGAACCTAAATGTCTCTGGTTCCTTTCCAGTCAGGGCTCATGCCTGAGTTGCAGGCCATGGCCCTGTTTGGAGAATGTCAGGGAGTGCAAATAAATATTTCTCTCTGTTTTTCTCCCTACCTTCCCATCCCTCCAAAATAAATAAAGTGCTTTTAAAAAGATGAAAATATTTATGTGGAACCTAATAAAAAAAAAACCCAGCAAGCAAACTATAACTAGAGACATTGAAATGAAGAATCTGATACTAACCAGAGAGGAGGTGGCAGGGCATAATGGGGGGAATGGAGGGAAGGCATTCAGGAAAAAACAATAAAGGACACATGTTCAAAACCAAAAGGGAATGGAATCATGGGAGGGAGGTGAGGATGGCTGGGGTGGGGAGTGGTGGGAGGTAAATGTAGACATCTGTGCTTGAACAACAATAAAATAATTAACAAAAAAATTAAAAATAGATGAAAATATACTTTGGAGATCAAAGCCTTGTCTGAGGTATCCTTGGCAAATACGTTTCCAAACATGGTTGGTTTCCTTTTCACTTTGCTGATGCTTTGTTTATCCATGCCGAAGATTTTGTTCTGATGAAGCCCCATCTGTTCATTCTTTCCTTTATGGACCTGGCTCTAGGGAACATATTGGTGAAAATATTGCTGGGTGGAATATCTGAGATTTTCCTCCCTATGGTCTTCTCTAGGACCTTTGTGGTGTTGAAACTTATTTAAGTCTTTTAACCATATGGAGTTTATTTTTGCATATGGTGCAAGTTGGTTGAGTTTCAATTTTTTGCTTGTAGAGGTGCAGATATCACAACACCATCAATTGAAGAGGTTATTTTCACTCCATTTTAAGTTTCTGCCCCTTTGGTGAATATTGATTGACCATAGAGACTTGGGCTTATTTCTGGCCTATTTATTCTGTTCCATTGATCTATGTGTGTGTTCTTATAACAGTACCAGTGTGTCTTGATTACTATGGCTTTGTAAAATAGTTTGATGCCAGGTATTGTGATCCCTCCTACTTTGTTCTTCTTTCTCAAAATTGCTGCAGGCTTTCAGGGTCATTTATGCTTCCAAATAAATTTTTGAAATATTTATTCTATATCTGTGAATTATGTCATTAGTATTTTACCAGAGATTTCATTGAATGTTTAAGTTGCCTTGGGTGGTATGGATAATTTGATGTTATTAAAAAACAAGCTTCTAAAGAATTAATAGATCAAAGAGGAAAAGAAAGAGAAAACTGAATCTACCTTGAGACTCATACAATTGGAAAAACAACCTAACAAAATTTAGTATGATAAAGCAGTTAAATGTTAAGAGTATAGGTATATAGGGCTACAAAAAGAGTTAGGAAATAATCAAAAATATGTTAAATTTATGTCTGAGTAAACCAGACACATAAAAACATTCAAACACAGAAGTAGAAGAAAATTTATAAGATCTGAGTACAAATGAGTAAAACAAAAATATAAGATATCAACTAATAAAATGAAGCCTGATTTATTGGAAAATAAATAGAATGGGCAACACAATAATAAAACCCATCAAAGAGGAACAAAAAATGAATAAAATTAAAAATGTAAATGAAAATCTCATCTGATGACACAGGTTTAAAAAATATTACAAACCATTACATACCAACTTATTTAATAATCTAGATGAAATACATTTTTCAGAAAAGCATGCAGCCTCCCAAAACTCAACTAGAAACAAACAATCTCTATAGATTGATTTCCAGCAAGAAATTGAAGCTGTAATAAAAACTACCTGGACTTCCGTCCAAGATGGAGGCGTAGGTGGACATGCTGTACCTCCTCTCACAACCAAGATTAAGGACAACAAAAATATAGAACCAAAAAAAAAAAAGAAAACCCAACCAGGACAGAGAGAAAATTGAATTGTGTGGGAGTCTGACAACAATGATTTACCCAGACCGGTAAGAGGGGTGGAGTCAGCGGCTGGCAGAGTCAGCGGCCAGCAGACAGGGGATGCGGTGGGATAAGATGGTGGCTGGTGATCCTGGACACGCAGTAACCACAGGCACACAGGCTGCAGTTGCTGAACGTGAGGAGGCCAAGCAGGGCACACAAGGCAGCTGACTGAGGACACACATTCGTGCAGAGACAAACCAGACGAAAACAGGCAGCAAGACAGACTGTGTGATGCAGGGCCCCAGTGCTGGGAGGTGAAGCCTAAAAGCACCCAATGAAAATACTTGTAGGGGCTGAGGTGCTGGGAAGGAGTCCCAGCCTCACAGGAGAGTTCGTTGAGGAGACCCACAGGGTCCTGGAGCATGTGCAGGCCCACCCACATGGAAATCAGCACCAGAAGGGCCCAATTTGCTTGGAGAAAGTGGCAGAAGGGACTGGAATCCAAGAGAGAGTGCAGAGTAAGCAGCATTGTTCCCTCTCAGACTTCACCCCCACGTTCAGCATCACAACCCAGCGACTGGGTTACCCCACCCTGATGAATGCCTAAGGCTCTGCCCCTCACTTTGTAACAGCCACAACAAGACAAAGAAAACAAGAATGGCTCAAACAGGAGAACAGACCGGGGCCCCGAAGCTAATTCATCTGAGTGACCAGGAGGTGGCCAACCTATCAGATGCAGAGCTCAAAGCACTGATAGCCAACCTATCAGAAGCACAGTTCAAAGCACTAATGATTAGGAAGCTCACAGAATTGGCTGATTTTGGTTGCAAATTAGATGAACAAATGATGGCTACAATAAATGAAATAAAGAAAAGCACACAGGGAACCAATAGTGATGGGAGGAAAACTGGGATTCAAATCAATGGAGTGGTCCAGAAGGAAGAAAGAAACAACCAAACAGAACACAAGGAAGAAACAAGAATTCAAAAAAGTGAAGAGAGGCTTAGGAACCTCCAGGACATCTTTAAACATCCCAACATCTGAACTATAGGGGTACCAGAAGGGGAAGAAGAGCAACAAGTGGAAAATTTATTTGAACAAATAATAAAGGAGAACTTCCCCAATCTGGCAAAGGAAATATACTTCCAGGAAGTCCAGGAAGCACAGAGAGTCCCAAAGAAGGTGGACCCAAGGAGGAACACACCAAGGCATATCATGATTACATTAGCCAAGATTAAAATGAAGGACAGAATTCTAGAAGCAGCAAGGGATAAGGGCACAGTCACCTACAAAGGAGTTCCCATCAGACTGTCAGCAGATTTCTCCAAAGAGACCTTACAGGCAAGAAGGAGCTGGAAAGAGGTATTCCAGGTCATGAAAGTCAAGGACCTACATCCAAGATTGCTCTATCCAGTGAAGCTGTCATTTAGAATGGAAGGGAAGATAAAGTGCTTCTCAGATAAGGTCAAGTTAAAGGAATTCATCATCACCAAACCCTTATTATATGAAATGTTAAAGGGACTAACCTAAGAAAAAGAAGATAAAAAATGGGACAGTAAAAAGAGAGCAAATTCACAGATATTAACAAACACACCTAAAAACAAAAGCAAACTAAGCAAACAACTACACCAGGAGCAGGAACACAGAAATGAAGATCACATGGAGGATTTGCAACAGGGGAGTGGGAGGAGGAGAGAGAGGAGAAAGGTACAGAGAATAAGTAGCATAGACGGTGGGTAGAAAATAGACAGGGGGAGGGCAAAAATAGTGTGGGAAATGTAGAAGCTAAAGAACTTATGACACCTGGACATGAACTAAAGGGGGGATGTGGGTGGGAATGGGTGTGCAGGGTGGAGGGGAATGATAGGGGAGAAATGAGACAACTGTAATAGCATAATCAATAAAATGTAATTTTAAAAAAACTCCCAACAAAACTCAAAATCCCAGGACCACATGACTTGCAGGTGAAGTCTACCAAATATTTAAATAATAATTAGTACACTTTCTCTTCAAATTATTTTTAAAACCATGGAATAACACTTCCAAATCCATATTATGAGGCCAATATTAATCTGATAAGAAAACCAAAGAAAGACAAAGGGAAAGGAAAAACATTCCTAACAAACACAGGTGCCACCATTCTGAACAGAATAATAGCAAACAGTATTTTTCAATACGCTATGGCTGGTGTGGCTCAGTGGATTGAGTACCGGCCTGTGAACCAAAGGGTTGCTGGTTCGATTACCAGTCAGGGCACATGCCTGGGCCAGGGGCCAGTCCCCAGTAGGGGATGCACAAGAGGCAACCACACACATTAATGTTCTCTCCCTCTGTTCCTATCTTCCTTTCCTCTCTAAAATTAAATAAATAAAATTATAAAAATAAGAATTTACCAATTTGTTCAAATAATTATACGTTATAATTATGAATTACACCAAAAATACATATCAGCTTCAACATTTTAAAACATTAAGGTGACTGTGGCGAAAGTGGCAGAGAGCTAGGTGGGAGTGGAGTCCACTTCCTTCTGCGCATGGGTGAAACACCTAGCTGATCTTCTGAGGAACAGAGTGAACAGCCAACAGTATCCCAGCATGTATGAAGATTGGAGACCAAAAATTATAGAGGATATTGAAAAATCAGACAGTAAGGAGAATGCTTCAGGACAATAAGGTCCCTCGGACCAGCATGGGTACCAGGGGGGCTCCAGCTCCAGGCCTGGTGCCCTGTGGGTTTGCTGCAAGATTCTTGGGAGAGAGCCAGGTCACAGGCTCCCTCTCCTGCCAAACAGGGTTTGAGCAGTACCAGGAGGGACCTGGATGCTTGAAGTCACAGGGGGGAAATAAGCACAAAGTGACAAATACAGATGGGTGGTGTGCACCCACTGAGACTGTGGATGCTGGCAGTGAGAGACCCTGACTCTTTCATTCCCTGGTCTGGTTGGATAGTTATGCTATGTGAGAAGCCATGCACTTGTTTGGAGAGGCAGACTTGAATAGGAGGAATTTTTCAAAAAGAAGATGAGAAAAAGAGGCACTCAGTGGCTGTTTTGGGAATTCTCTGCAGCAGCCACCCCTGCCTTCTGCACCCCTGCCTTCTGCACCCCTACCCCCTCCTGGCCACGTGCTCACACCAGAAGCCTGGAGAACATGTGCAATGTATCCCACAGCCTGGCAGCTGCCCATCCCAAACCAGCAGTGGAGGCTGATCATTCACACCCACAGACCGCAGGGCTGCATGTTCCTGAACACACAGCCCAATGGCTGCTCCTTCCACCCCAGCAGTGGAGGCTCAGCACTCAGGCCCACAGCCCAAGAATGGAGCAGACCTGACCCAAAGCTTGGAAGTACCTCCTACCTGGTCCCTGCTTCCAGCGCCCTGCAAGGCCAACTGGCTCCCTAAGAGGAAGGCAGAGACAGCCCCAAGGAGGAGAGCTGCAGGGCTCAGGGAGTCAGCAATACCCAGAAAGGCTTAACTCAGTGGGGGCGCTGAACTACCCTTGAAAGGGGCTCTGAGAGTCTCTAGCATGTAGGACAGCAAAGTGTGAGAAGGTGATGTGTAAGTTGCCCCTAATTGGTGCACCTCAAGGACAGCACAACTGGTGGACTGAAGGTGTAGGCTGGGCACAGAAGGGCACTGGGGGACTGGTAGGGAATGGAGGAACTCATCTGGAGCCTGGAAAACTGGGAAGAGTATTGCTCAGGAAGGAAGAAAAGCAAAACCCTTTCCCCCTCAGCCTGCTGCAGCCAGGAATACCAGCAGAAATGGCTTGGCTGGTTTAAAGCCAGCAGAAGACTCTTTTGAAAAATTCTTGTTAAAATTCCTTCTACCTTTCCTTTTTTTATTCCTTCTTCCTTCCTTCCATCCTTCCCTTTTTCATTTCTTCTTCCTTCCTTCTTTTTTTTATTCCCAAAAGTAATAATAAAACCTGGAGCTGTGAAAAAGCCAGATTTAGACCCAAAGAGGGGTCATCCCAACAACTGACACAGTGAGACAAATTTCACTTTGCTAATCCAGAGAACTTGCAAGTTATTGAATATTTGTATTATAGTTATTTCTTCATTATTCTCAATCTTTTATTTTATTTGTATTTTTGTATTCCTCTTTTTTCTGTTTAGTCTTCTTTCCTTGATTTGTTAAATTGCATTGTTTGACACGTTTTCCTTCTCTCTTTCAAAGTGTAATTTTAATTTTCCAACTTTCTCTTCACTTGAGTTCCAGAAGCACACTACTCTAGGTCCTTTACTTCCTGTTCTTGTTATTCAGATCACATAGATTCTGTCATATGGTTGTTGCTCCATTACTATTGTAAATAATTGCTCCTCCATTGAATTGTAAGTACTATACAGCACCCCTCCCAGATCTTAGCTCACTTCACTGTTGCAGGAACTTTATTACTGTGGTGGTCGACTCTATTCTCTGCACTTATTATTATATCCTTTACTCACACTTTACCTCATAATCTGACCTCCAAAAAGATCACTGCTTTCTAAATCCAACTCACACTCCTTCTCCACCCATAACAAGATTCTACCTTTTTCCCACCCTTTCTAAAAAGTGGCTAGTTGGGTGAAATATCATGGTTAACACTATATATATATCCAAAGGATATCCTACCTCTTCTTTACAGGTTAGTACATTAAATACCAAAAAACACACTCCTAATGACTTAAACCATTTTGCTTTCACACTCCAACTGATCAGAAAAAAAGTGTAGGCGGGAGCTGTGAACACAAAAATACCTGCTGGAAGAGGCAACCCACCAACAAAAATCCACTGATAGATAACAATGGAAGAAGGTGAAAGAAGGAGTGGAAACCACTCTAACCTCAACCAAGGACTGATCTGGAAATACAACTAAATGATGGAGAAATTGCCAGAACAAACAACTGAAAAAGAGTGAGAGAGAAGACTCAAAACCTCATACACACAAAAGAATCAGCTTCAACACAACCTGTGCACACTTGCACAGCAGAATACAAGACATGGTGGATGGAGTCACCCTCAGTTAACCAGCTGGAGGGAAAGACCCACCAAAGGAACACCCAAAAACAATCAAAACACAAAGACGTACACAAAGCCAACATAAATGACAGCCCAAGACAAGTGAGCTCAGGAGATCAAGACTTCACCACTGAATGTCACAGGTTTTCTACCATAGAAGTTCATGCCTGAAACCCAGGGAGTCAGAACAGATTAATTTAAGAAGCAGAGGATAACAAAAAGAGTCTCACAAGAAATGAGATGACAAAGAAACACTCCAAATGAAAGAAAAGGAGGAAGCCTCAAAAAGAATGCTAAATGAAACAGAGTCAAGTCAACTATCAGAAACTGAGTTCAAAGCAATGGTTATGAGGAAGCTCAATGACCTCACAGAGAACTACCAAAAGCTACAGGGAAACTACAATGAAATCACTGCAAAATATATCAACATGAAAGAGGAAATAGAAACTATCAACAAGGGCCAAGAGGAAATGAAGTTACAGTATCTGACATAAAGAACACAGGAGAAGGAATCTAAAGCAGGCTACATGAAGCAGAGGATCAGAGCAGCAAGCCAGAAAACAAGGTTACAAAAAACACACACAAACAGCAAGAAAAGGAAAAGAGGCTGAGAAAGAACGAGGAGGGATTAAGAGAAATGCATGGCAACATGAAACATAATAACATCTGTATAATAGGGATACCAGAAAAAGAAGAAGAGCAAGGGATTGAAAAACTGTTTGAAAAAGTAATGATTGGAAACTTCTGTAATTTGATGAGAGAAAAAGTCATACAAATCAAGGAAACACAGAGAGTTCCAATCGAGAACACAAAGAGGCCTATGTCAAGGCACATCATAATTAAAATGGAAAATTCTGAGATAAAAAGACAATCATAAAGGCAGCAAGGAAGAAAAAGAGATTAATATACAAGGGAGCCCCAATAAGACTAGCAGCTCACTTCTCAATGGAAATGTTCCAAGCCAAATGAGAATGCAAGAAATATTCCAAGGAATAAAACCCAAAGGCTGCAACCAAGACTAGTTTATCCATTAAGGCTCCCAATTAAAATGGAAGGCCAAATGAAGAACTTCCCAGACAAAAGAAGTCTAAAAGAATACACCTCCACCTATCCAACTCTGCAGAATATGCTAAAGACACTACCTCAAGAAAAGGAAGAAAAACAGTGAGAGACAAAGAGAGAGGTATGCAGGTATGAAAAAATGACAATTATAGTAGGGCACTTCAGCACCCCACTGTCAAAAATGGATAGATACTCCAAACAAAATATAAATAAAGGACTTCCGGCCAAGATGGAGGCGTAGGTGGACACACTGTGCCTCCTCTCACAACCAGAATTAAGGACAACAAAGATTTAGAAACAAGAAAACAACCAAAACCCACAGAAAACTGAACTATACAGAAGTCCAACAACCATTCATCCAGACCGGTAAGAGGGGTGGAGTCATGGCAGGAAAAAGTGGAGGTGTGGATCAGGCACACAGGCAGCAGCAGCTAGCAGATGCCAGGCACACAGGCGGCAGCTAGCAGACCCCAGGTGCACAGGCAGTGGCTAGCAGACCCCGGGCAGAGGGTGGCAACTGTGGTGAAGCCGCAAAAGGCGGCTAGCGGACCAGGTGGTCCCACATTCGCGTGCAGATAACCCAGGCAAAGGGGAAGGGGCAGAAGGGACTGGAATCCGAGAGAGAGCAGAGCAAGTGCCATTGTACCCTCTAGGACCCTGCCCCCACATACAGCATCACTACCCAGCGACTAAGCTGCCCCACCCTGGGGAACACCTAAGGCTCCACCCCTCACTATGTAACAGCTATGACTAAACAAAAAAAATAAAAAAATAAAAAATAAACAGAAACAAAAATGGCTCAAACCGGAGAACAAATCAAAGCCCCAGAGCCAATTCTTCTAAGTGACCAAGAGATAGCCAACCTATCAGATGCACAGTTCAAAGCCCTGATGATCAGGATGCTCAGAGAATTGGTTGATTTTGCTCACAAATCAGATGAAAAAATGGAGGTTACAATAAGTGAAATGAAAAAAAATGCACAGGGAACCAATAGAGATGGGAGGAAAACTGGGACTCAAATCAATGGAGTGGACCAGAAGAAAGAAAGAAACAACCAAACAGAACACAAGGAAGAAACAAGAATTCAAAAAAAATGAGGAGAGTCTTAGGAACCTCCAGGACATCTTTAAACGTCCCAACATCCGAATTATAGGGGTACCGGAAGGGGAAGAGGAAGAGCAACAAGTGGAAAACTTAATTGAACAAATAATAAAGGAGAACTTCCCCAATCTGGCAAAGGAAATAGACTTCCAGGAAGTCCAGGAAGCTCAGAGAATCCCAAAGAAGTTGGACCCAAGGAGGAACACACCAAGGCACATCATGATTACATTAGCCAAGATTAAAATGAAGGACAGAATTCTAGAAGCAGCGAGGGATAAGGGCATAGTCACCTACAAAGGAGTCCCCATCAGACTGTCAGCTGATTTCTCCAAAGAGACCTTACAGGCAAGAAGGGGCTGGAAAGAGGTATTCCAGGTCATGAAAGTCAAGGACCTACATCCAAGATTGCTCTATCCAGTGAAGCTGTCATTTAGAATGGAAGGGAAGATAAAGTGCTTCTCAGATAAGGTCAAGTTCAATGAGTTCATCATCACCAAGCCCTTACTCAATGAAATGTTAAAGGGACTTATCTAAGAAAAAGAAGATAAAAAATATGACAGTAAAAAGACAGCAAACTCACAGGTATTAACAACCACACCTAAAACAAAAGCAAACTAAGCAAACAAGTAGAACAGGAGCAGAAACACAGAAATGGAGATCACATGGAGACTTAGCAACAGGGGAGTGGAAGGAGGAGAGAGGGGAAAAGGTACAGAGAATAAGTAGCATAGATGGTGGGTAGAAAATAGGGGGAGGGCAAGAATAGTGTGGGAAATGTAGAAGCTAAAGAACTTATGACACATGGACATGAACTAAAGGGGGGAATGTGGGTGGGAGGGGGTGTGCGGGGTGGAGGGGAATGATGAGGAAAAATGGGACAACTGTAATAGCATAATCAATAAAATATATTTAAATATATATATAAATAAAGATACTGTGGAATTGAACAATGTCCTAGATCAAATGGAGTTAACTGATATATAAAGCCTTTCATCCTAAAGAAGCAAAATGCATGTTCTTTTCAAATGCACATGGAATATTTTCAAAGACAGACTATATGATATGATACAAAAGAGGTCTCAACAAATTCAAAAAAATTGAAATCATATCAATCATTTTCTCTGACCACAAGGGACTGAAACTAGAAACCAACCTCAAGCAAAAAAGGCCCCAAACACCCAAACTCATGCAGATTGAAGAGCATGCTATTAAGCAAGGAATGGGTCAAGAAAGAAATTAGGGAAGAAATCAGAAAGTTTCTGGAAACAAATGAAAATGAACTCACAATAATCCAAAACCTATGGGACACAATGAAGGCAGTCCTGGGAGTGATGTTTTTAGGGATACAGGCCTACCTAAAAAAGATAGAAACATCTCAAACAAACAACTTAACCCTACGCCTACAAGAACTCGAGGAACAACAACAAAGACAGACCAGAGCAAGGAGAAGGAAGGAAATAACCAAGATCAGAGCAGAATTAAATGACACAAGAGACTAAAAGCACAATTCTAAAGATCAATGAATCCAGGAGCTGGTTCTTTGAAAAGATAAACAAAATTGACAAGCCTTTAAGCAGACTCAAGAAAAAAAAGAGAGAGGATGCAAATAAACACAATCAGAAATGAAAGAGGAGAGATTACAACTGACATGGCAGAAATACAAAAGACTGTAAGATATTACTATGAAGAACTGTATGCCAAGAAATTTGAAAACTTGGGTGAAATGGACAAATTTCTACAAAAACATAATCTTCCAAAACTGAATGAAGAAGAAGAAGGAAGCCTGAACAGACCAATAACAGCTGATGAAATTGAAGCAGTACTCAAAAAGCTTCCAACACACAAAAGCCCTGAACCAGACAGTTTCACAGGAGAATCTTACAAAGCATTTAAGGAAGAGCTAACCCCCATCCTTCAGAGATTATTCTCAAAATTTGAAGAAGATGGAATTCTCCCAAACTCTTTTCATGAAGAAGCAACATCCTAATTCCAAAAGCAGATAAAGATATAACAAAGAAAGAAAATTCCAGGCCAATACCGCTGATGAATATAGATGCTAAAATCCTCAACAAAATATTGGCAAACTGCATCCAACAATACATTAAAAAGATCATACACCATGACCAAGTGAGATTCACCCCAGGGTGCAAAGCTGGTAGATATTTGCAAATCAATAAATGTAATACATCGCGCAAAAAAAAAAAAAAAAAAAAAAAAAAAAAAAAAAAAAAAAAAAAAAAAAAAAAAAAAAAAAAAAAAAAAGCAAAGACAAAAATCACATGGTCATATCAATAGAGGCGGAAATAGCATTTCATAAGGTAGAGCACCCATTTATGATTTAAAAAAAACAACTCAGGAAATTGGAAATAGAGGGTGCATTCCTCAATATAGTAAAAGCCATATATGAGAGACCTAGAGCCAACATCATACCCAATGGACAAAAACTAAAATCTTTCCCCCAAGATCAGGAACAAGATAAGGTTGTCAACTCTCACCACTTTGATTCAACATAGTATTGGAAGTCCTAGCCACAGCAATTAGACAAGAAAAGGAAATAAAAGCCATACAAATTGGAAAAGAGGAAACTAAACTGTCATAATTTGCAGATGACATGATAGTGTACATAGATAATTCAATAGGCTCCACAAAAAAAGACTCAACCTAATAAATGAATTTGGCGAAACAGTGGGATACACACTCAATATACAGAAGTCAAGACCATTATTGTATACCAACAATGAAATATCACAAACACAAATTAGGAAAAAAAATCCCATTTGGTATAGCAAGAAGAAAAATAAAATACCTGGGAACAAACTTTTCCAAGGAGGTAAAAGACCCATGGTCAGAAAACTACAGTACACTCAACAAAGAAATTAAGGAAGACACAAACAAATGGAAGTATACACCGTGTTCATGGATCAAAAGAATTAACATCATCAAAATGTCCATACTACCCAAAGAAATTTATAGATTCAATGCAATAAGTATTAAAGTACTAATGATATATTTCAAAGATATAGAACAGACACTTTACAAATTTATATGGAATCAAATCTACCCCAAATAGCTGCAGCAATTTTGAGAAAGAAGAGCAAAGTAGGAGGGATCACAGTTCCTGATGTGAAAGAGAATTACAAGGCCATTCTAATCAAAACAGCCTGGAAATGGCATAAGAAAGGACACATAAACCAATGGAACATAATAGAGAGTCCAGAAATAAACCTAAGAATCTATGGTCAGTTCATATTCAACAAAGAGGGCAGCAGTATAAAATGAAGTAAGAATAGCCTCTTTAACAAATAGTGTAGGGAGAGCTGGACTGCTGCATGAAAAAAAATGAAACTTGATCACCAACTTAAACAATCCAAAAAAACAAATTCAAAGTGGATAAAAGATTTAAACATGAGTTTGGACACCATAAAGGACCTAGAGGGTAACATAGACAGGAAAATCTCAGATATTTCATGGAGCAATATTTTCACTGATATGTCCCCTAGACCAAGGGCAACAAAGGAAAGAAAAAACAGTGGGATCTCACGAAAATAAAAAAGCTTCCACATGGCTAAAGAGAACAGCATGAAAATGAAAAGAGAACCAACCATATGGGAAACCATATTTTCCCCATAATACTGTGGAGAAGGGTTTGAACTCCAAAATATATACAGAAGTCAACTATTCCATTCCAGGAAGACAAACAACCCAATTAAAACATGGGCAAAAGACTTGAACAGACACTTCTTCAAGGAAGACATGCTGAGGGGTTGGAAACATCTGAAAAGATGCTTAGCATCACTAACCATCACAGAGATGCAAATTAAAACCACAAAGACATACTACTTCACATTGTTTAGAATGGCCATCATAAACAAAGCAACAAACAAGTGTTGGAGTGGATGTAAAGAAAATGGAACCCTAGTGCACTGTTCATGGTAATGCAGACTGGTGCTGCCCCTGTGAAAAACGGTACAGAATTTCCTCAGAAAATTAAAAATGGAACTACTTTTTAACCTGGCAATTCCACTGCTGGGATTATACCTTAAGAACACTGAAACACCCATTCAAAAGAACCTATTCACCCCAAAGTTCATAGCCAAGTTCACAAAGCCAAGTGCTGGAAGCAAACTAAGTGCCCATCAGTAAATGAATGAATCAAAAAACAATGGTACATGTACACAACATAATACTACACAGCAGAAAGAAATAAGGAGCTCCTACCCTTTGCAAAAGTGTGGAGTAGAACTGGAGGGAATAATGCAAAGTGAAATAAGCCAGGCAGAAAGACAAACACCATATGATTTCACCTATAAGTGGAACCTAATCAACAAACCCAACAAATAAGCCAAACAAAACCAGAGACAGTGAAATTAAGAACAGTGAGACAGTAACCAGAGGGGAGGTGTGATGGGATAATGAGGATAAAAATGGGGAAGGGTTTTCAGGAACATCTATAAAGGACACATGAAGAAAACTATGGGGGGTAGGATATAGAGTGGGAAGTGGGGATGGCTGGACTGAAGGGAATGGTAAGGGGAAAATGGAGACAATGGTACTTGAACAACAATAAGAAAAAAGAGAAAAAGAAATTCTGTATAGAGTACCATGTCATCTATAAACACTCATTGTCATCTTTCTTTTTTAGTTAGATGCATTTTATTTATTTTTTGACTGCTATGTCTAAATATTCCATTATTATTTTTAAAAATAGTAATGAGAGTAGACATTCTTGACATGTTTTTATCTTTAAAATATGTTTTAATTATTTCACAATTGAGTATTATTTGAGCTGTGAGGCTGTCATATATAGCATTTATCAAGCTGAGATGTTTTCTTCCATTAGTATTCTTTGAAATATTTTTATGAGTAATGCATATTTAGTTCCTTAAAGGCTTTTCCTGTATCTCTCAAATAATCATATGATTCTTGTTTTTGGTTTTCAATGATATGGATTACATTGATTATTTCCTGGATGTTGAGTCATTCTAGCTTCAGTGGTAAAATTCACTTGAGCAGGGTGCAAAATCCTGTAAAAATATTATTAAATTTGGTTTCCTACTGTTATTTTGAGAATTTTGGCTTGGAAATTTTTTAATATAGGCCTATAAATCTCTCTGGTGACTCTTTGTTCACAGGGCAGTGTTCAATCCACTGAGCCATATCAGCCAGGGCTCTATTAGCCATATTTTCTGACCACAATGGTAAGAAACTGGAAATCAAATAGGGGTAAGAAAACAAAAACAAATAATTCACTTGGAATTTATTCAAAGTACTACCAAACACTCAATAAATCAAAAATTAAAACCAACATCCCTGGCTGGTGTGGCTCGGGGGATTTAGCGCCAGCCTGTGAATCAAAATTTTGCTGGTTTGATTCCCAATGAGAGCACATCCCTGGGTGGCAGGCCAGGTCCCCAATTGGGGCACGTGGGAGGCAATCACCAATTGATGTTTCTCTCCCGCTCTTTCTCATAACTTCCCCCAGTCTAAAAAAAATAAATGAATAAAGTCTTTTTTTTTAACAAATCACCATCAAACCACAAACTCTTTATAATATAGCCTTTGATAAGTTGCACAATCAAAATTTCCATTGTACATCCCTTGTCCATCTCCACATAGAAATTTAGAGAAGTTTAATCATTTGGAAGCACTACCCCAGAGAGCATTTGTGGAGTTTATGAATAAAGTCTTTAAAAAATTAAAAGAAACAGAAAACCCACAACTGCATTGAGACAAATAAAAATGCAAATATCATCTCAGAAAATTGACATTTATGAAAAGGTCTTATAAGAGGACACTATAACTCTATTGTTCTAACTAAAGAGCAGAAAATTTTCAATAAAATCATTCCAGTTCCTAAACATTAGAAATAGAAGTAACAAACCAAAAAGTAAGTTGAATTTAAAAAACCCCCACAAAGATCAGTGCCACAATAAGGAAAAAGGAGAAAGAATGTAAAGACTAATAAAACTACTGGATCCTTCCTTTAAATGCTAAATAAATGGAAAAGCCTCTAATAAAACCTATCATGTAGTAAAGAGACAAAACAAAAATAAATACAACCAAAAAAAGAGAAACAACCAACACTACAAAAACAAAAAGAATTTTTTTCCTTTTAAAATTTTCTTTTTAATTATATTTTATTGATTATGCTATTACAGTTGTCCCATTTTCCCCCCTTCATTACCCTCCACCCTGCACACCCCCTCCCACCCACATTCCCCCCTTTAGTTCATGCCCATGTGTCATAAGTTCTTTAGCTTCTACATTTCCCACACTACTCTTGCCCTCCCCTGTCTATTTTCTACCTACCATCTGTGCTACTTGTTCTATGTACCTTGTCCCCCTCTCTCCTCTTCCCTCTCCCCTATTGCTAACCCTCCATGTGATCTCCATTTCTGTG
>PVKU01014242.1:0-24188 GCA_004027475.1 Anoura caudifer
TAATACCTGTGAGTTTGCTGTCTTTTTACTGTTCATATTTTTTATCTTCTTTTTCTTAGATAAGTCCCTTTAACATTTCATATAATAAGGGCTTGGTGATGAGGAACTCCTTTAACTTGACCTTATCTGAGAAGCACTTTATCTTCCCTTCCATTCTAAATGACAGCTTTGCTGGATAGAGCAATCTTGGATGTAGGTCTTTGATTTTCATGACTTGGAATACCTCTTTCCAGCCCCTCCTTGCCTTTAAGGTCTCTTTTGAGAAATCAGCTGACAGTCTGATGGGAACTCCTTTGTAGGTGACTGTCCCCTTATCCCTTGCTGCTCCTAGAATTCTCTCCTTCATTTTAATCTTGGGTAATGTAATTATAATGTGCCTTGGTGTGTTCCTCCTCGGATTCAACTTCTTTGGGACTCTCTGAGCTTCCTGGACTTCCTGGAAGACTATTTCCTTTGCCAGATTGGGGAAGTTCTCCTTTATTATTTGTTCAAATAAGTTTTCCACTGGTTGCTCTTCTTCTTCCCCTTCTGGTACCCCTATAATTCAGATGTTGGGACGTTTAAAGATATCCTGGAGGTTCCTAAGCCTCTCCTCATTTTTTTGAATTCTTGTTTCTTCCTTGTTTTTTGTTTGGTTGTTTCTTTCTTACTTCTGGTCCACTCCATTGATTTGAGTCCCAGTTTTCCTCCCATCTCTGTTGGTTCCCCATGCATTTTTCTTCATTTCACTTATTGTAGCCTTCATTTTTTCATCTAATTTGTGAGCTAAATCAACCAGTTCTGTGAGCATCCTGATCACCAGGGTTTTGAATTGTGCATCTGATAGGTTGGCGATCTCTTCGTTGCTTAGATAAATTGGCTCTGGGGCTTTGATTTGTTCTCCGGTTTGAGCCATTTTCATTTCTGGTTTTTTTGTTTTGTTTTGTTTTGTTTTGTTTTGTTTTGTTTTTGTCTAGTCACGGCTGTTAGGTAGTGAGGGGTGGAGCCTTAGGTGTTCCCCAGGGTGGGACAGCCCAGTCGCTGGGTAGTGACGCTGTATGTGGGGGCGGGGTCTGACAGGAGACAATGGTGCTTGCTCCCTCACTCTTGGATTCCACTCCTTTCCACCACTTCCCCTTTGCCTGGATTATCTGCACATGAATGTGGGACCACCCGGTCAGCCAGCTGCCTTGTGCAGCCTCACTGGTTCTGCACAGTTGCCACCCCATGCCAGGTTCTGCTAGTCACCACCTGTGCACCTGGGGGCTGCCAGCCGCTGCTGCCTGCGCACCTGGTCCACGACTCCGCCCCTTTTACCGGTCTGGATGAATCGTTATTGGACTTCCAAACAGTTCAACTTTCTGAGTTCTGGTTGTTTTCTTGTTTCTAAATCTTTGTTGTCCTTAATTTTGGTTGTGATAGGAGGCACAGAGTGTCTGCCTACGCCTCCATCTTGGCCGGAAGTCGCTTATAATATTCTTAATAGTATTTCTATAAATGACCTTGGATCCAGTACTTAAATATAGAATTCATTGTTTTTATAATAAATGGTTTGCATCTTTCAAACAGTAACTGTGTGACACAGTGTATTTTGCACTATGGAAATGTTCCTCCTGGAATAGTGTTTTGGATGTAAATTGGATACTTTGGGTGGTCAAGGTGCTATTCGGATAAGTAAGGTAGAACGGGCCAGTGGATGTAATAAGGGTGTGCAGAATTTTTGTTGAGTCATTTTTCAATGCATACATATATAACCAACTACTTCTCTTACATCCTTTTATCTACAAAAATATGTAAAGATAGGTTTCTTTTAAGTAAAGGAGAAAAGAAATGACTGATGCAGACACCTGCCATCAGTGTCCACATCATTATGGATGAAATAAAACATTCACACAGACTACCGAGTCCAGTGGAGGAAAAAGGACAGCATGGCTTTTCTCTCAAGGGGAGCAAAAGCCATGGACTCCACCATGACAGGCCTTTATTTTACTTCTGGTCACATTACATGATGGTCCTCACTCACTGTGTCCCATTTGCAGACAACAAAGGAGCCAATGCCTCTAATCACATCACAGAAGAAGGATATTAGCAAATGAATATAGAAAAAGTGGTTGAACTGGTTACACTGATCCTTGCAAGGTTTAGCATGGATTTTAGGAAGTTACAATAAGCACTTGCTATCCCAATCCAGGGTGAGGGAGTTTTTCCAAAAGCAAGACTCAAAGCGGCTTAGATAAATATTGCAAACCTGACTTCCCACAAGAGAACGTATCTGTGGGCGTGGGTCCTGTGCATCTCCAAGTGGAAGCTGGGCCCACGCCACACAGAAGGGTCTCCCACAAATGACAAAACATTTCAAATGACATGAAGGAAAAGCAAGTTTTCCCCTGCACATTGCCCAAACCCTGATCCCTGTGACTAGTCCCTGTGTCTCCTTTCAGCACATGTCTTCTGTCTGGGTTTTTTTTAGCACAATTTGTTTTGCAGGATACTTTTCTCACATAACAACATTACTTAGAAACTATTCTCTGTTAAAATCCGTTAGAAACCCCTTACTAGGTTCTGTTTCTTTAATGAAATACCATATATCCTCACCCATTTTTCATTTTCTATAATATTTCACAGTCTGAGCAAACCATAGTTAAACAGATTCTCTTCTACTGAAAACTTTAAAATTATATCCGTTATTATGCAAGTGTTGGATAAACTATATTAAACATACTTCATTTCGTACACAGGAAAGCCTAACTGGGGGAAATTTTTTATGCTTTTCTTTTAATTTATTAATTTGAAAGAGAGAGAGTTTTCCACTTATGTATTCATTCATTGGCTGCTTCTTGTATGTGCCCTGACTGGAGAATGAACTGACCACCTTGGCATACAGGCAGGACACTCTAACCAACTGAGCTACTAGGTCAGGGCTACTAGGGGAAATTTTTATAAAGCAAAATTTCTGGATCAGAGGATATGAGGATGTTATTTCTGGATGGCTAGCCTGAAAATGGTCACCAGAGAGTCTGCACCAAAGGATCCTTCCCCAAGTCTTTCAGAGCAAGGACACTGCACCTGCTTGCTCATCAGCCTCAGAGATGTCAGGAGTCCTCTGGATCCCCATATGGGCCACCAAATTATGTTGACCTTAAAAATACAGCAGTCAATTATTTTACTAGCAGATAAGGAGTTTATTCAGAAACAGTAAAAAAATGCAACTTAGGACAAGCAAGCTGTAGCAAAAGATAGGCAAGCTCCACAAGAATAGGAGAACAACGTTATTTTACAGGGAGAAAGGAGGAAGTTGGGAAGGGTCACTTCAAATAAAAGTGTGCTGGAGGAAAGTGTCAGTTCAGGGTGACGATGGTTTCTGTCTGGCTGAGTTGCTGGGGTGTCAGTTTCTCCTGGGAGCACAAGGTACATGTTCATGTTGGGGCCTGTGACAGACCATCTTTCCTGTAATTGACCCCAGGTCGTGCTATGTGACAGCACCCCCACTCACCCCCCAACTCCACTTTAGTGAGGTTTCCTTTTATGCGGTTTCACAGTGATAATTAGTTAGTTGGCTCATTTCCAGTCCATGGAAATCAAGTTATATTTACGTGCTCAAAACGAGGTAAGGACCAAAGACACTCTTCCCACTTTATCCCGTGCTCTGTGGACCCCTGTTCTCAAATTTTGTTACTTTTATGCAAAATACTTGTATGTTTTTCCAGTATTTCTAAATTTACTTAGTTTTGTTTGGTTTTATCTTGTCTTCCTATTTCTGAAATGTTTTTACACCTGAGTTACTTAAACATACCTATTACTCATAACACCACTTCACCGAGACATGAAATTCTCCCGGTGTGTTTTCCAGTACATTTATTATGTCATTTGTTGTGTTCAAATGTTTGAGGCCTCTGGGACTTATTTTGTGTCTATGAATTGCATGGTCAGAATTTACTAACTGAAGTTTCCACGGAATGCAATGCAGTCTTGACTGAGTCCTCATTGCTTATGTTGCTCTAACTCAAAGTGGGTTTGACAAGGGAGGGTACGGACGGGCCTAGATGGAAGTTGGGGATCCCGACCACAGTCTGGTGGAACAAACACTCTTTGTCAGGCAGCAGGAGGGCCATGTTCACCCTAAGGTTCAGCCTCGGCTCAGGGCTCCCAGCTCCCGCGGTATGGGTCCCTCACCAGCCACTGGAAAACTAGCCACTGAAACGTGGTCCCCGCTGCGGGCTCTGTGACAGGCGCTCGGGAGACCCAGAGCAGCCAATCCCCGCAGGGTGGAGCGGGTCTTCCGCCGGCCAGTTCCCCAAACCAGAGGGCACTGCCCTTTTGCCCCGCCCTTTCAGCCTCTTCTGACAACCCATTGGCGGGCAGGGCGCTATCCAGGATGGAACCTCCTCCCCGGGGCGGGAAGCCCGGGAGCTCTGAGAGGATGCTTGGCGACGTGGGCAGCGCAGCAGGGTCCCTGGGAGACTGACCGGTAAGCGGGGAGCCTTGCCATGTGGAACCCTTAGCCCGGGACCATCAAAGTCCGGCCAGAGAGACCCCAGATGCCCTCATTCTGAGGGGCCACAAACCCCTTCATCATCGAGTGGCCCACGTCCGCTAACCCGACGGACCCCACATCTCCTAACCCCCAACGCTTACATCCCCAAACAACCTGAAAACCCCAGTTCCCCTCAGCTCCAAGCACCCTACCTGCACCTCGCCCGGAAAGACCAAATCTCCCCAAACTGAGAGACCCTGAATGCCGTCGTCCTAGAAACTAACTCAGTGATGGGGACCCTGAAGCCCCTCGATGAGACGCCCTAAATCTCCTCAGCCGCAGAGGTCTGACTCTCTCCCCAGGTATTCTAAGTGTCCTCAGCCCGGAAGACGCGTGCTCGTGTCCTAAGGAACCCCAAAGCTCTCAGCCTGAGAGACTGCGGTCTGCCGGAGACTGCGCCTGCGTCTCGTGCAGGCTTCTCCAGAACCCCGGGTGCACCTCCGAGCCCTTCCCTGGGAAAAGCGCGTTTCCTGGCGCCGCCACAGGCCCGCCCTGCAGACAGGGCCCCTCAGGCGCCCAGGCGCCCAGGCCACGGCCTGGGGAGCCCGCGCTGAGGCTGCGCGCGGAGCGAGAACGAGGACGCCCCCCCCCCATGGGTCTGCAGGCAGCTCCCCCTCCTCCCGCAGGGCCCCCGCGTCCCTCCCTCTAGGCGCCCTGCCAGCCAGGAGAAAGGCGTTAGGCCCTCTCAGTGCCTTCTCCTTCCACAGGCACCTCAGGCTCAGGGCTGGGACACCATGAACCCCAACGGGGGCCCGCAGGAGCGCCCTGAGGGAGAAACGGGGCAAACGGGGCGGAGGCCTCAGGTGAGCTGAGGGGTCGCCGGGAAGCCTGGGGACAGGGCTGGGGACAGCTCTGCAGACGCCCGGCCCTCGGGGTGACCCACGCTGTGCGAGTGCAGAGCGCTGGTGGGAGAGATGGGACTCCGCGGGGCAGGGCCGGGTCATGGAAGTGGAAGAAGGCCCAGAGTGCGAGCAGGCCCCCGGGACGCACCCGGAGGAACAACCGCTCAGGGACCAGGACTCGACTGAGACAAGGGCTCAGTGCTTGCGGCACAAGGACCACCGAAGCCCCACCTGCTCCCTGCACCCAGGGGCAGGGGAGGCCCGCGGCAAGCGTTCTCACTCGCATCACTGAGTTACTGGTGTTTCCATTCTCCTCTCCAGGCCGCCCAAGAAGCTTTGAAAGATGCTTCCCTCTACTTCTCCAGGCAGGAGGGGGCAGAGGTGGGAGACTGGGAGAAAGGCCGGTACAAGAACGCGAAGAGGAACTTGGACAGGCTCGCCAGCCTAGGTAGCCAGTGCGCAGGCGCTGGACCCAGGAGCCTGGTGACCTGGCAGGCTGCTGGGCTGGCTTCGGCTTAGGCGGCTTCATCCGCCTGCACCTCCCTCCTTCGTGGACACCGTGGACACCGATCAGGGAATTTGCTCCTTCATGTCAGAGCAGGGCTGGCGCTGACGGAGCAGCAGCAGCGCTCAGGGCAACTCGTTTGACTCTCCCATCCCATCGGAGCCAGTCCCAAGGGCTTCCTGGAACTTGTTCCTCCTCCAAGCTCTTTGCTTTCAGGACAAAAGTTTTATCTCTTTCCAGGTCTCAGGACCCCTGGACCAGCTTCCTTGTGTCACCGCAGGCAGGCCACTGAGCTCCAGGAGGAGGACCCTGAGGACTCTGATGAAGAATGGGCTCCAAGGCAGCAAGGTGAGGGAGGGGCAGGAGGACCCAGAGCTGCCCTCCTGACTCAGACCTGGTTTAGGTCAGGCTGCATCTCAGGACTTAACCAGAGAACAGGGTTTGCTTCTCCAGCGAACAAGCAAGATGCAGTACAGTGTATTGTACAGTGAGGGGCTATTCCTGTAAACTTTCAAGTGTGCAACATAATATATTTATAGATACATTAATAATCAGTAAATGTTTATGAACATACAAGTAAGTAAGAAATAACTAATTCAGAAGAGTTGTCATCGAAAGAGAGGGAGGCAGGTCTGACCAGTGAGAAGTGTCCCCAGACCTGGCTGCCCAATGGCCTGCACGGAGACAGATGGGAAAGAGTATTAACCACGGTGATTACAGGAGCTTCAGGGAGGGCCAGGGTCGGGAGTAGTTGATCAGTGTATCATTTCCTGATGTTGGCCATGGTGCCATTCTGACCAGCATCATGAGTGTTCGGTGGGTGGGGTCAGTCCACTTTAATGGCTCTGGGGTTGAAACACAGCCAAAGTCAAGATGTGCTCTTTAACTTCACTGGAATTCTGTTTCTATGGTCAACAGACTGTTGATGCTGACCAGAGTCTAATGATTAAGGAAGGGCGTGGATGGCCAGTATGTGCACAGGAGGGAGGATACCAGAGAAAGGAGGTGAGGTGGTCCTGGTGCCATTAGCCTGGACAAGGCCAGTTTGAATGAAGATAACAGGATGGAGAAAGGGTTATGTTAAAGACATGGAGTTTCTGTGTAGTTACTTTTACTATTTTTTTGTCAGGAGAGGCCAATTTATTTTTTAATAAATGTAATAGAGGCTTTATGAACATAGGGCAAAGTGTAGATGACACTTTGTCTATTTTTTTATCATTCTCATGAAATTAGTTGATGGCCCCAATGGAACCATAGACCTTAATGATACCTCAGAAAACATTTTCCAATCATCCTGGGATTGTTCTCAAACTACTCTCATTTAGAATTTTGTGTCCTTAATAAGAATCTCCAGATTTTGGAAACATTTACCAACCAAAACACTGATTTCTCATCATCTTTTAGTCAAACGTTCTTGCGTGGCTTTCAGAAGGGAACAGAGGAAACACCAGAAGGTGAGTATTTCCCAAATCCTGTTGACAAGAAAATTTTCCTCATGGATAGAAATGCAGGTAAGAGTAGGAAAATGCACAAAGTATCCTAGGAACTGCTGCCTTCCTTTCATGGTCTCTTCAACACAGTGTCCAATTAATCACCTTTTTTTAAAGATTTTATTTATTGATATTTTAGAGAGACGGGAAAGGAGGGAGAAAGTGAGGGAGAGAAGCATGTGCAAGACACACCTGCATAGGTTGCCTCTCGGACACTGCCCAGTAGGGACCTCGACTGTAATCCAGGCATGTGCCCTGACCCGAAATGGAACTGGTGACCTTTCAGTCTGCAGGCCATCACTCAATCCACTGAGCCACACCAGCCAGGGCTCATCATCATCTTAATAGTTAACAGCTACAGCAACAATAGTAACTACCATCTGTTTCATTCTCACAATGTTTCAGACTTTAAGAATTCTATGTGAATTCTTAAACATCATTTAAACATCACAACAAGCCGATGAGATACGTACTATAACTGTCACTATTTACAATGGGAGAAGTGAGCTTTCAGACATAGAGAAATGTTTGATTATATGTCTAAGATCACAGTATCAGTGGTAGTACAATCTAACCCATAGTTGCTTCTCTAAACCACTTACAAATTCATTAAAACTTCATGGTTTTACCCTGGCCACCATGACTCAGTTGGGTGTCATCCCGAAAAGCAAAAGATCTCCAGTTGAATTCTTGGTCAGGGCGCATTCCTGGGTTGTGGGCCAGGATCCCAGTTGGGGTGTGTGTGAGAGCCAAGTGATCAATGTTTCTCTCTCACATCGATGTTTCTCTCCCTCTTTTCTCCCTCTCTTCCCCTCTCTCAAGAAAAGAAACAAAATCTTTTTTAAAATTAGAAAAATAAACTTTCATAGTTTTCTAAAGTTTACATTGTCTTATCTATATGTCATTACATCATCATCTGATTGATGATTTCAACCGAAGTTTTTCTGCTATGCTGAAGTGAGAGATGCATTAAGACCCTCTGACTAAGGAAAGTGTATGATGTATAGGCAGTTTGTACAGTGGATGGTCCCAGATGAAGAAGAATGTAAAATGTCCAGGATCACAGCCTCCTACTCTAATCAAAGAGCATCTCCCACCCCTGAGGAGCTTCAGGTTTGATGACTGAGAAACAACAAATAATAAAATGACTTAAGGACTTCATATAGGTTACACACTCTTCAATAGAAACTCATCTGTCTGGAACTGATTTCAAATACCATTTCTTATAGGGTGAAGTAACAGCTTCTTTCTCTGAGTTCCAATGAGGCCACTCTCATCCTGTTTAGAATTATTTGTTCATCCTTCCTAACTCTGCATTGTGAGCTCTTTGAGGGCCTGGTTCATACCTGAGACTTCTAGGAGGTCACAGGCCCAGATCAGGGCCCCTGAGGGCCCCCAAATGTTTGCTGAATGATTTCACAATTACAAATTAAACTAGAAGATGATCAATGAAAGCTGAAGGTAATTTCTGTGAGATTTGAAATATGGAGAGCTGTGGGGTAAATTGATAGCAGGACTGTAATCTCATTCATACTGTATTACACAATTCACAGAACACTTTGGTGAGCATTAAAGTGTATGTCACAAAATGTACACTTTGCACATTCACTGTAACACTGAAAATTAGCATGTTATAGATCATGAAACTGAAGACAACTACCAACTGATACAGCCTTATTCAAACAGAATTGGTGGGAACCAGCTAATCTAAGTACAAATATTCTTTCTAAGGTATTGCAGATTTTATCACCATTTTTTATTGTCTAGACATGTTTCTGCCAACTACTTGTTTATTCTCTTCCAAATGTCCTTCACTCTCAATATTATAGAGACAGTTGAAAGAAAATAGCCATAAGGCATGAATTCTAATCTTGGATTCCTTACCCACATTGTCCCTATCCCTCTAATATTCATACTCCTCTAGGTATTTCCAAGAGTTGAAGTTTTAAAGACATGCATGTAAAATATATGATAGGCCTTAAAAAATTAAATACATGTTATCTTTTAATATGGGACTATTACATTGAAGGCAACATCCAGGGTGCCATTAAGCAATGAATGTAGTTTGAAGGAATTGTCAGGAACAGCAAATCTGATGACTGCAAGTGACTCAGAGCATCACCAGAAACCAGTGTCCCCTCCTGGAGAAGCATGTGCCTCTGGAAAGCACACTAGATGGAAATCAGGTAAGAGAAAATAATTTGGAAACTTTAGTTCCTCTAAGTCCTACAGAAAGGCTGATAAGTATGACCTAGGTATGTGGGGAGGACTTTGGATAGGCCTGGATTTAAGCTGGGCTGTGCTGAGACTGAAGTTAGCAATGGAGCTTTGGGCAAATCCTATAAATTCTCTGAGCTCCTGAATGCTAATGGCAAAGAGAAGATAAGGAAACATCACTCATATATTGTTTGAAAACATAATATTAAATTTAAAACAATTGACACATGCAAGTCATCCAATAAATCCATCTGTGATAATAGCAACCACACTTTATTGGTGGTGTGTGCTCAGGCCTTTACTGAATGACTGACACATAATGTGCACTCAATAAGTATGTTATGAATGATTAAAGATTGGCAAGTTAAAACTGGTAATGGGAAGAACTAGAAACTAAAATTGAATCAGTCATCTGTAGTTAGTGTGGAGTCTTAGTCTGTAAAATACCAGAGTATGCAAAGGGACAACAGGCAATAATTTGATGGGAGGAGATTGTATTATCTGACAAAACAGGAACTAACACTCCAGACCCCACCAACCTTGCTCACCTGTCCTTATTCACTTAGAACCCAGGAGAAAGGAGATGGACCTGAAGATGTACAGCCTACGAGAAAGAAAGGGCTGTGTGTACCAAGAGGTCAGCGAGCCCCAAGATGATGACTACCTTTGTAAGTGGCACCTTCTTAGTGTACCTCACTAAGAAGCATGTTATGATACAATAATTTCATCTAGTCCTTTGGTCCCCAAATCATCCCCTTCCTCTAGTGACCTGGAGTACAGGATTGATTGAGTCTCAGTGATGTGAGTGCAGGACTCCCTCTGAAGCTCTTTGTGTCCAGGAACATGTGGTATACTTAACCCCTGTTGTTCTTGCCTCCAGATTGTGAGAAGTGTCAGAACTTCTTTATCGATAGCTGTGCTGTGCATGGGCCCCCTACATTTGTAAAGGACAGTGCAGTGGACAAGGGGCATCCCCACCGCTCAGCCCTCACCCTGCCAACTGGGTTGAGAATCGGGCCATCCAGCATCCCTGAGGCTGGGCTTGGAGTGTGGAATGAGGCAGCTGATTTGCCCGTGGGTCTGCACTTTGGCCCTTATGAAGGACACATCACGGAAGATGAAGAGGCAGCCAAGAGCAGATATTCCTGGCTGGTGAGAACTATTTACCTCTTCCACTGTCCTCTGGCTTCCCACATTCCTTCTGAGGCTTGCAGGGACCTCACCTCCTACATGCTAGACATGGAGGGGAAAATATGGTTAGCTCTGTGTACTGACTGGACTTTACATGAACACAGAGCTCCTGTTTAAGGATCAGAAGGTAAGTGGGAGCAAAGTGGTGCAGACACAAAAGAGTGGCTCCTCCCTTGTGGGGCTCCTGCTCTGATTGGACAGGTAGACTCAGGTGAGTACATGATGAATAAGAAAAATATCATGTGGTCACAACTGGCAATTGAATCCCCATGCAGGCTAGAAGAGCTTTGGTGACAGTAGGGTAAAATAATTCTGATTATTACCTCCCCACCAAAAAAATTAAAGGTCTTTAACTTCTTTTCTGAAACACAGATCGCCAAAGGGAGAAACTGCTATGAGTATGTGGATGGAAAGGACAAATCCTGGGCCAACTGGATGAGGTGAGGTCAATAGGTCTCTGGGTGCCAGAGGGGACACTCATCCCCCACAAGCCCATATGTCTTTGCCTCTCATCAAGCCTCCCTCAGTGGTCTCCCTTAATCCTTTTTTCCACTTTTTCTCCATACAGTGTTCTTTCATTTCAGGGGACTTTTAGGAAACAGTACAGCATGTGTCCTCAAAATATAAAGCTCTCTGCTAGACACAATTTGGGTGCTGGAAAGGACCTTGAAGAGCCTAGATTCACCAGGGACACTGGATTAGAATTTATCAAATGAACATTAATTAAGCACTTACTATGTTCCAGCTTAGATGAAGGAATGCATTACTTAAACAGATTACACAACCCATGTCCTAATGAAGGACTTCTTGCAGACAGACATAAAATAATTGCTTTTAGAAACATTTTAATTCTAATTTCCAAGAAGTACACAGTGTCAAGGTAGCACAAACGAAGGATGACCTAAACCTGTGAGGGCAGTAAACCATCCCAGCCTCACTTCAAAGTAGAGGAGGGTTCTGAGGCCTGCAGAGGAATGGTCATGGGCCCCTTTCCTGAGAGGGGCTCTCTTTCATCAGGGTTAACAGAATGTGAATCAACTACTATTGTTCTCTTTTATTCTACCATGAAAAAAAGACCCCCAATTTTCTATGGTAGTTTGGGGAGGCAAGTGAATGGTACCCTAAATAAAGTATAGGGTGGTTGGCGAAAGGCCTCTCAAGAGAAAAATAGACGTGGGCTGAGTACTGAATAATTAGTGAGCTAATTTAGAAGCAGAGCCCTAGGTCAAGCACCAGGTTCTGTGGTGTGAGACAACTTGATTTATAGTTTGGAGAAGCCAGAGATCACTGGATATTATGGCCAATCAGGGTGGAGGTTAAGTCTGGAACTGGGTTTTACAAAATGGTATTAGGCACATTAGCACTGCAAGCAGGACTTGGAGGTAGGAATTCACATGATAGGCTGACAGATGCTCAGACACTTAACAGAAGGTTCCCCAGGAGCATTAGGGACAGTGGGCAACATCAGAGCCTGAGAGCCTTAAGAATCAGTGAGGAGCTAGACATGGATATAACAGGTAGTGGGAACTCATCACTGTGGTTTTCTTTCTTTTTATCTGCCTCAATCCCAGGTATGTGAACTGTGCCCGGGATGGTGAAGAGCAGAACCTCGTAGCCTTTCAATATCACAGGCAGATTTTCTTCCGAACCTGCCGGGTCATCTGGCCAGGCTATGAGCTGCTGGTCTGGTATGGGGACGAGTATGGCCAGGAGCTGGGCAGCAAGTGGGGCAGCAAGTGGAAGAGAGAGCTCACAGCTGGGAAAGGTGGGCACCACTGTTCTTCAAAACAAAGAAAAAAGAGAATTCTCCATAGAAATATTTATGATCCAACTCCTAAGTAGAGTAAAATCCACTATAAAGTCAGTAAACTCTCAAATCAGATGCTTCAGAAATACACAATTCATTCATATGCCTTTGACTCTTAAGCAAAATTTTTTATTTTTTATTTTTAAAATATTTCATGCACAAAATACACAACCGCAAGTAGTGCTGAGAGGCAAAAAAGAAGTTTTCGAGTGCTAACCAGCTTTCTCACCAAGGCAGTTTCTCAGACATTTTTATAGCTATTTCTTCTTAATTTTCCTCCATACTTTTATTTTATTTTTTTAAACATTTTATTTATTTATCTTTAGAGGGGAAGGGAAGAAGAGAAGGAGAGAAATATCAATGTATGGTTGCCTCTCGTGCATCCCTTGTTGGGAACTGGCCTGCAACCCAGGCATGTGCCCTGACTGGGAATCGAACCACGATCCTTTGGTTCACAGGCCCGTGCTCAATCCACTGAGCTACACCAGCCAGGGCTCCTCCATACTTTTAAATAAAACATTTTTGTTTATAGGTATTCATTATTTTTTAAGGATTTTGGCCTCGCTGATGTGGCTCAGTTGATTAGCACCAGCCTGTGGACCAAAGGGTCGCCAGTTTGATTCCCAGTTGGGGCACATGAGAGGCAACCACACACTGATATTTCTCTCCCTCTCCCTCCCTTCCCCACATTCTGAAAATAAATAAATAAAATCTTTTTTAAAAAGATTTTTTATTTTCTATTTTTAGAGAGAGTGGAAAGGAGGGAGAAAAAAATCTGTGCAAGGGAAACATTAATCAGTTGTTTCTAGCATGCCCCCAGCTGGCCCACAACCCTGGCATGTGCCCTGACTGGTAATCGAACTTGTAACCTTTCAGTTTTGGAACAAGACCCAACCCACGGAGCCATACCATTGAGGCAGGGCACATTTGTTCGTCATTTCAGTGAATTATCATGAGAGATCCTACTCTGTGGCATACAGGGTCCTGGGACCTGAAAATACAGATTAACATGAGGATCAGAATCACTGCTCTTGAGGAGCTGACCAATAAAGGAGGGAAACACAGGCACATGGGTAAGAAGTATGGTTGGAGAAATATTTTGAAACAGGACTTAGTGTATTTGAAATGGACTAACACTGAATGAAATGAAGCATAAATATTTGGTGTGAGACTTGAGAAATGACTTTTGTTTAAAGATTTTATGTATTATTTTTAGAGGGGAAGAGGAAGAAAGAGAGGGAAACATCAATGCATGGTTGCCTCTCACATGCCCCCTACTGGGGACCTGGCCCACAACCCAGGCATGTCCTCTGATTGGGAATCTAACCTGCGACTCCTTGCTTTGCAGACAGGCACTCAATCCACTGAGCCACACAAACAAGGGCAGGGAAGACATTTTATTTTATTGATTTGAAAAACTGAAAGAGAAGCAATTCCTAGTTGGGGCCTGCAGTTTTCCTCTTTAACATGACTTACAGGATACCTGTACAGGGGAAATGTCACTGCAGTTCAGGGAGTGAAATGGCCTTTCATGCAACTCAAAAGTCCTTAGTCTGGGCAATATTAGAAAAGACCCTTAATGTGGGCTTTCTGGGTTTCTGAAGAAGATGCACTGCATAAGAATAAAAAGGAAAACAGACTGCAAGTGGACACTTTGTGGGAGACAGAGCTTGTGTTGTCACCACAGTAAGAATCATTCATGGGGCAGGAGACTAATCATAGAGCCCAGGCATTCTCATCAACACGTGCCCTGACCAAACCTTTCTCTTTCAGCAGAACCAAAGCCAGAGATGCACATGTGTTCACCAGAAAGAGGTGCCTCCTGTTCTCTGGCCTTCTCCAGTCAGAAATTCCTCAGCCAACATGTGAAACTCAATGATCCCACTCAGATTCTCCCAGGAACATCTGCAAGAAAACACTTCCAAGCAGAAGAACCCTGCCCAGAGGATCAGAATCTGCAGCAGCAACATACTTGTACACACAGCTTGAATGATAAAGCTGAAGGTCAAGAGATCAAAGAAAGGGCCAAACCTTTGCTTAAAAGGATCACTCAGAGGACAATCTCAAGACCTTTTTTCCAACCTTCCAAAGAACAAATAAGGAGCTCTAGTGAGAATGAGAGAATGATGGAGGAAGAGCCCTGTAGAGTCCAGAAAGAGAGTCCAGAGGGTGCAGGCAAGTTATTTGTGAAAGTAGGAATGTCAAGAATTTTAACAATCCAGCATGGAGGGTGTTGGCAAGGCTTCAATGATGGGTCACATCTCATCACACAGCAGAGGACACACTCAGGAGAGAAGCCCTATGTTTGCAGGGAGTGCGGGAGAGGCTTTACACATAAGTCAGGTCTCATCACACACCAGAGGACACACACAGGGGAGAAGCCCTATGCTTGCAGGGAGTGCGGGCGAGGCTTTACACAGAGGTCAAATCTCATCACACACCAGAGGACACACTCAGGGGAGAAGCCCTATGCTTGCAGGGAGTGTGGGCGAGGTTTTACATGCAAGTCACATCTCATCAGACACCAGAGGACACACTCAGGGGAGAAGCCCTATGTTTGCAGGGAGTGTGGGCGAGGTTTTACACAGAAGTCAGTTCTCATCACACACCAGAGGACACACTCAGGGGAGAAGCCCTTTGTTTGCAGAGAGTGTGGGAGAGACTTTACACACAAGTCAGTTCTCATCATACACCAGAGGACACACTCAGGGGAGAAGCCCTATGTTTGCAGGGAGTGTGGGCGAGGCTTTACACAGAAGTCAGTTCTTATCACACACCAGAGGACACACTCAGGAGAGAAGCCCTATGTTTGCAGAGAGTGTGGCCAAGGCTTTATACAGCAGTCACATCTCATCACACACCAGAGGACACACTCAGGGGAGAAGCCATATGTTTGCAAGGAGTGTGGGCGAGGCTTTACACATAAGTCACATCTCATCACACACCAGAGGACACACACAGGGGAGAAGCCGTATGTTTGCCAGGAGTGTGGGAGAGGCTTTATACAGCACTCAAATCTCGTCACACACCAGAGGACACACTCAGGGGAGAAGCCCTATGCTTGCAGGGAGTGTGGGAGAGGCTTTACACAGAAGTCAAATCTCATCACACACCAGAGGACACACTCAGGAGACAAGCTCTGTTTGCAGATACAGTGAGTGAATCATTAGCATTAGGTCACATATCAATAGCCATAGGAAGTCTACAGTCCCTTACTTTCCCCAAGATTGTAATTTCTACAGAAGTAACTGGTTAAACACACCCTCCAGTTTCTGACAAGAGATGAGATGGATAAACCATTCCATAAGTGATATGGGGTTGTCGGCACCAATCTCCTTCATGGTTTTTTGACCTACTTTAAAACATTTTGTCTCCATACACATCCCTCATCCTCCCCATCACTGAAAGCAAAACGTTCCTAAAGAGCCACAAAGAACTCATACTCTCAGCCACAGAAATTCAACTCCTGCAAATGTGTGAATCTGGAGTCAGTCTACTTTGGTTACTGCCCCAAGAGGGATTTGAGACACTCATTAGGGAAGGGAATTCCCTGGACTCTTGGGATATAGGAGATTGTTCTGCGTGGTGTGGGCCCAGACAGGACCCATGCCCACAGATAGGTTCCCCCATGGGGAATCAGGCCTGCATTGTACCTATGCTGCTTGGAGGCTTGCTTTTTGCTAAAACTCCATCACCCTGAATTGAGGCAGCAAACATTTACTGCATGTCTTTAAAGTAACTTTCTAAAATCTTTGCTAAACCTTCCAAGGATGAGTATAACCAGTTCAACCACTTTTCCCTTTGCATTTGTAAATACCCCTCTGTGATGTGATTAGCGACATCCTCTCCTTTGTTTTCTGTAAAAGGTAACCACCTAAAGCAAG
Organism: Anoura caudifer; assembly: GCA_004027475.1. Taxonomy (NCBI): domain Eukaryota; kingdom Metazoa; phylum Chordata; class Mammalia; order Chiroptera; family Phyllostomidae; genus Anoura; species Anoura caudifer. Next base: position 16,450 of record PVKU01014242.1, read on the forward strand.
CCTCTGCATAGTAAATGGGGACCATCATGTAATGTGCCCAGAAAAGCAATAAAAGCTTCTCAAGGTAAGGGTCAGAGTACTCTGAGGTGCTCTCCCCTTGAGAGAGTGGCCATGCCCTCCTTTTTCCTCCAAAGGACTCGGTAATCCATGTGAATTTCTCTTGTACCTCATCCACAATGTCGTGGACCCCACAAATTGGGGTCCACATTACTGGGAAAGGGGCCTTTTCTCCTAATCGGCTCCCTACCCCTCCTCCCTTGGCTTCTTTTGGCTCTTCTGGTTTCCTACAATCTTGGAGCCTCAGAGGTGAACAAAAGGGAGGAAAGTATGCTTGTGCACAGATGTGAGCCTGGTTCAGTCTGGGCACCTGATCTTCCTCACTCCTTGCTGCCCCTTCAGGGTCAGCATTTCCTAGTGCACATCATACAGCTCCTACATCAGTCCATAATGGGTGAAAGTCTCAGTTCTGTCTTCTCCAAATGTGCGACCTAAGATTCTCAACTTCTCTCTCCCTGCTTCATAGTCTGTACAACGGAAATGGGAACTCCAGCCTTTCTGTTTGACATTCAAAGTTGGGTCAGCGCAGAGAATCTGGCACAGAGGATCGCTGAGATCACAAGTCCTGAACAGCCTTCAGTGCCCATGTCCTCTGGGTTTTTAGTGCTGAACAAAGGAAGATAAGGACAGGGTAGGGGTCTGTAGCCAAATTCAGACTTTGAGCAGACACCACTGCTTTCCCCACATAGACTCAGCTGCCCTGAGAAGGAGGCCTGAGGTAGGGGATGTGCTTCCCTCCAGGTCACCACCCCCCCACTGAGCCTGCACACCCTCAGAGCCTCCTCAGCACAGGCAGGTGGTACTGAGAGTGATCTGTGAAACAAGACCCTAGCCCACCCTTGCTCAGAACTGACACTGGGAACAGCATCTGCCTGCACTGATGTGTTAGGTAGAATATATGGTAAGCCAAGGCAGGGAGGACGAGGAAGACCATGTCTCACACACTAACTAACTCAAGTCCTGAGCCTGGTCTAATTCTATTGCCAGATGTTCCAACATCAGAAGAAACACCATGCTAACATGTTGCAAGTCTAGGTATCATTTCCACCATCTGGCAAAAAAAGGCTTTCAAAGTGTATTAATCCCAAGGCCTAGAAGACGGGAGGGGGTCCACAGCACTCAAGGAAAGGATCCGTAAAACAACTGGCTAATTGCTTGCCTCTGGCCACTATCTGTTTTATGAGAGGGTCCCTAGTGCTTACAGAAAGCCCGTAGGTAACTGTGGGTAACTGCTTCAACTTTAAATGTCACCTGTCACAGATCTATTTTACAAGATGACCAACTGGGGTCTGAAATGAGATAAGGATTCAGGCTAATGACCGCCACACATACCTACGTTTGGGTAGTCCATCCCCTTGGAAGTTGGCACCACTTTTACCCACCAATCAATATGTAAATTCTTCGCCCCCATCCCACCAACTATATAAGTCCTCAGGGCAAGGACCTGGTGCTCTTGCCACCCAAGTTCTAGCCTTTCACTCCCATCTCAGCAAGACCTATCCTCTTCCATGAGAATGTACCACTAATAAACCCTGCTTGCATGCTAATACACTTGCTGATCTGTAATCCTTTACTGCGTTGGCAAGAAGAACCCGGCGTCTCCTGTGACAGGTGCACCCAATCTGCATATGGCATTCATGAAGCCCACAACACAGGAGCTTCTGTAATGCACTTTCTTTTTACCTGGGCCCCACAGAGTTTAATACACCACTGACACCTTCTCAAAATTATTACTTACTGTATCTTTAAACTTGTTTGTGGAGTCTGATGGAATAATAGACATGCACAGTGTTGGTCATTCCTGGCCACCCATTCCCAGATAATGTCCACAATGGCCCAGGAGCACAAAATTTCTGTGGACCCAATGAGTGGGAGTCCAGCAAGACTCAGGGTGAGAACAGGGTAAACATCTACATCTGATGCTAACAGCTCCCAGAGGTCACACTTTTCTTAGAACCAGAGCTGAGCACAATACATGGAGATGTCAAACAATTAGTGAGGACCCCATCATACCCTATCCTGTATGAGGGAGACCTAAGCATGACCCACCCTGTTCTTGCTGGGGTGGGTTCACCAAAGGGGGAAGCTCACCCCCATGACCTAGAATGATGACCTTTCTCCTGGTGCCAGGCTTGTGAAGAGTGTCTACTTAAACTATGTGGATTTCAATAATAAATATCCACTATTATTTTCTTTTATGCTTTTTTAAAGGAAGATGTGTGTCTTTCTTGGGTTTTGTTTCCATTCCCTGTTTCTTGCCCCACCACCGCAGCCCAGAGAGAACACCATAAACTCAGTATTCTGTGGCTTTCAGTATGGACCACGGGAGAGGGGCAGAGTCCTGGTGTGATGCTGGCAAAGGACCTGGCACTGAAATACAGTAGGGAGGGGAACCCACAGACTGCCAAGTGATGGTCACTACCACCCCACCAGGACAGACCCTGGAGTTCTCCAAGAGGCTTAGCGATTCAAGATGGGAGAGAAAGGTGTGTTCCCTCCCCTCCCCTTCAGCAGCAAACCACATTCCTAGTGTAGCTGCCAGCCTCCAAGGTGTCCCCCAAATCCACCAGCTGTCACCCCTGCCCTTGTACAGTCCCTCCTTTGTACAACCAAGCTGATCTGTGTTGTGAAAATGGTGTGCGGCTCTCAAAGCTAAGTCATAAACAGGCCCTTTTGTTTCAGCCTTGCTCACATAGTTCACACAGTCTCAGACCACCTTGTGCAGGGAGCTGGGTGTTTATACACCCCTCCCGCCCACCCATCAGTGCCTGGCAGCCACCATCCTTGTTTTTGTTTTTGTTTTTGTTTAATATATTTTATTGATTATGCTATTACAGTTGTCCCATTTCCCCCCCTTCATTCCCCTCCACCCTGCACACCACCTCCCACCCACATTCCCCCCCTTTAGTTCATGTCCATGTGTCATAAGTTCTTCAGCTTCTACTTTTCCCACACTATTCTTGCCCTCCCCCTGTCTATTTTCTACCCACCATCTGTGCTACTAGTTCTCTGTACCTTTTCCCCCTCTCTCCTCCTCCCACTCCCCTATTGCTAACCCTCCATGTGATCTCCATTTCTGTGTTTCTGCTCCTGTTGTAGTGGTTTGCTTAGTTGGCTTTTGTTTTAGGTGTGGTTGTTAATACCTGTGAGTTTGCTGTCTTTTTACTGTCACATTTTTTATCTTCTTTTTCTCAGATAAGTTCCTTTAACATTTCATATAATAAGGTCTTGGTGATGATGAACTCCTTTAACTTGACCTTATCTGACAAGCACTTTATCTTCCCTTCCATTCTAAATGACAGCTTTGCTGGATAGAGCAATTTTGGATGTAGGTCCTTGACTTTCATGACTTGGAATACCTCTTTCCAGCCCCTTCTTGCCTGTAAGTTCTCTTTTGAGAAATCAGCTGGCAGTCTGATGGGAACTCCTTTGTAGGTGACTGTCCCCTTATCCCTTGCTGCTTCTAGAATGCTCTCCTTCATTTTAATCTTGGCTTATGTAATTATGATGTGCTTTGGTGTGTTCCTCCTTGGGTCCAACTTCTTTGGGACTCTCTGAGCTTCCTGGACTTCCTGGAAGTCTATTTCCTTTGCCAGATTGGGGAAGTTCTCCTTTATTATTTGTTCAAATAACTTTTCCACTTGTTACTCTTCTTCTTCCCCTTCTGGTACCCCTATAATTAGGATGTTGGGACGTTTAAAGATGTCCTGGAGGTTCCTAAGCCTCTCCTCATTTTTTTTGAATTCTTGTTTCTTTCTTGTTTTCTGTTTGGTTGTTTCTCTCTTCCTTCTGGTCCACTCCATTGATTTGAGTCCCAGTTTTCCTCCCATCTCTATTGGTTCCCTGTGCGTTTTCCTTCATTTCACTTATTGTAGCCTTCATTTTTTCATCTAATTTGTGAGCAAAATCAACCAATTCTGTGAGCATCCTGATTACCAGGGCTTTGAATTGTGCATCTGATAGGTTGGCTATCTCTTCCTCGCTTAGATAAATTGGCTCTGGGGCTTTGATTTGTTCTCCGGTTTGAGCCATTTTTGTTTCAGTGTTTTGTTTTGTTTTGTTTTTTGGCCTAGTCGCAGCTGTTACGTAGTGAGGGATGGAGCCTTAGGTGTTCTCCAGGGTGGGGCAGACCAGTCGCTGGATAGTGACACTGTATGTGGGGGCGGGGTCCGAGAGGGAACAATGGTGCTTGCTCTGCTCACTCTCGGACTCCAGTCCCTTCCGCTGCTTCCCCTTCGCCTGGATTATCTGCACACCAATGTGGGACCACCTGGTCAGCCAGCCGCCTTGCGCAGCCTCACTGGGTCTGCACAGTTGCCACCCCATGCCCGGGGCCTGCTAGCCGCCTCCTGTGCACCTGATATCTGCCAGCCGCTGCTGCCTGCGTGCCCGGTCCGCACCTCCACTTTTTCCTGCCAAGACTCCACCCCTCTTATTGGTCTGGATGAATGGTTGTTGGACTTCCGAACAGTTCAATTTTCTATGAGTTCTGGATGTTTTCTTGTTTCTAAATCTTTGTTGTCCTTAATTTTGGTTGTGAGAGGAGGCACAGTGTGTCCACCTATGCCTCCATCTTGGCCGGAAGTCACCATCCTTGTTTTGAAGTGGAGGCTCCAAGGAGTGAGTGTAGCCTGACATCTGCTGGATTCTGAGTCTCTTGACCTTGACAGGCAGCTGAAGTCACTGTCCTGTCCCTGTAACACCTGGTGGGCCTCCAAGGCCACTCCAGCTGCACCTGCCTGCTTCCCAACTCCTCCACATGACACTGTGATGGACATGGATGGGGCAGGTCAATAGTCCTTGGGCAAAAACAACATTAGTTGCTGAGGGAACAGGACGCCATGGCCACTTGCCTCCATCACACACTTGACTCTGTGACTACAGTGGCCACCGAGGCTATGGCCAGCCCCTGGTTTACGTTCTGATTGCCACCCAGGTAAGGGAGCTGTGGGTTGGCTTAGGGACCATAGTTGGGCTGTTGAGGGGGTTACTCACCAGAACAGTCAGACATGAACACAGAACAGCTCACTGCCCTCCACGGCTGGGGTCAGGTAGGCCCTTCTAAAATTTGTGGATTGTCTTGACACCCAGACCCTGACCTGTCTGTCCTTAGTCTGGCCCCAGTCCTAACTGCCCTGGACAGTGTCTGACAAGCCTCTGAGAGTCGCCCTTGGGGAAAGTGTGTTACCCACAGATGCTGTGTTCAAATATCAGACTTCTTAAAAGTTACTTTAAAAAGCTTTTTTTTTTTAAAAATTTAAGTAAGAGAAAACTGTAACATTTTGAAATTTGCACTTTAAGATCTTCTTTTGCAGACTCTCATACTAGATGGGAACATTATTTTTTTCTGATGATATGCAGTTATTGTTTTTAAAAAGTGAGTTTGGGAAATACAGAAAATAAAAGCACCATTATTCCATAATCCAGAAGGCACAGCAATTAACACAGCAAGTTAGAGCTTTCTGTTCACCACATACAGGCACACCTGCCCACCTTTCCTTTACAAACTGTACAGAGCCCCATCTCACTTCCTCAGCAGCCTCTTTCCCTTCCAAATGCCTTGAACACCTTCCTCCAGTTTCCACAGTTACACTGGGTCCCACACCCCAGGCTGGGTTGAGGTTTCACCAACCCCCCTGGTTGGACAAGAATGGTGTTTCCAGGGAGAGTCTGTATAGCACATGTTGACCTACTTCTGGTACAGACGTGAATATGCAGTATGTGCAGTGTATTCAGGGCCCAGGAAAGCTCTCCAGTGTCCTGCATTTAAGGGGAAAGCACACTCCACCTTCAGCCCTCACAGGATGTCAGCATCCTCCTCTCAGCCTTCTTCTCCTGAGGAAGGTGTTTCAAAGTCCATGAGGCCATGGTGGTAGGGGGAGGCACTGCTTTCTGAGGAGCAGAGGAGAAACACCAGGCTGAGTGGTGGCTCTCAGGTGGACCACGGGCATTGTCCTCTGTGCCCTAGTCTACTTCACTTTGGTTTTGCAGCTTTTTGCCCAGGTGATGCCTTCTAATGAACGCCCCCAAGATGCCTCAGATGCTGTGGTTGGTAATAGGAGGTCAGGACGTAGCAAACACAAGCCCTTCCCACAGGTCAATGTGGCACTGACAGCTGCTGGGCTTGCTGGACAGTTGGCTTGTGCTGTGGTCTCTCTCCTGTTGTCCTTTTAGGAAGCACTCTCTGGGCACCAGATGGACTACTGATGTTCCCCAATGCCCCCCTTGGTCTCAAGAGGCAAAGGAGAGACTGGGCTATCCCTCCCATCTACTTCCCAGAGAATGACTGAGGCCCATTCCCAAAAATGTAGTTCAGAAACAGCAAAGGGAAAATTCTGGTCTCATTCAAGGAGCCCGGCTGAGGGGAGTTAGACCCGATGGGGATTGTTCTTTGCAGGTTGTGTTCCTGTGTCATCTTCAGATCAAATTGAAAAAGGACGAGGAAGTCCAGATTTCCTACAGCATCGCTGGCCTGGGCGATGACCCACCTCTTTTCTTTTTCTTTATCCTCACCCAAGGACATTTTTGTCATTGCTTTTAGAGAGAGGGAAGTGGAGAGAGAGAAAAACATCGATGCCATGATTAGTTGCCTCCCATACATGTCCTGACCAGGGATCAAACCCTCAACCTAGGTACGTGCGTACCCTGAGGAATGGAACCCTCAACCTTTCAGTTACGAGACGATGCTCCAACGAACTGAGCATCTGGCCAAGGCTGACAAACCTCCTTTGGCATTTGTTGTAAGAAGGGAAAGTCAGTGGCTGCAGGTGACGACAACCCTGGACAGGGAGAAGCAATCATGCTGCTGCGTAAGCCCCTTTCACATTCCAGGGGCTGCACACGAAGGTTAAGAGGGTGGAGGTGGGCAGGGCTGGGCACGAATCTGAGCTGTGCACTCATGGACAAGCTCTGATGGGCTGATCTCCGGTCCCCCTCACCTGCCAGTGGCAGCCACTGCTGTTTTCTCCCCCTTTTCCTTCCTTTTCTGTCATCATGATGGCTTTGTCCCCATAGGAAACCCCTGCTCACCAGCCAGCATCAACCATTTCCCGATGACCACATGAATGGGAATAGCCACCTCAGGTCCATTCATGGACCAAACTCCAAAGTCTTGGTTTAAGCGACCAGGACTCACTCCCTCCACCCAGCTCTCCCCTCTGGCTTGTGAGGCCTGTGTTCATACAGGACTCCCCTGACATTGTCAGGGAAAGAGGGACGAGGACCTGGGAGCAATGGGACAGGTGGAGGGATGTGACCTGGGACAGCCACATGCCCTTCCCTCAGGTCCCTGATAGTTTCATGTTAATGAGGGACAGTGTTCTCACAGCTACAGCTGTGTCAGAAGAAGCCCTAAATCTTTCCAAATGAGTGAACAAATAACCATGAAATTGCTACAGTGATGTGGTTGACTGTACTGCTTGTATTACTTCACAGGCAGTACTATCGTCTGCACGGTGAGTGAATTAAAATGGGAGCACATTGCACTTTAGACTTCTGTGCTAATTTTGTTGCCATGCTCGTTGTTACCTGTTGGGATATCAACTCCCCTCTGTGTTTCCCTGCAGGCACCACCAAGATGCAAGTCACAGCAATGGACACAGCCGACGACAAGAACACCTACAACGCAGCCATGGCTCACATCACGGTGCCTCAGCACAGCACGCTCACCGTCAACCAGCACA
>PVKU01014243.1:0-24150 GCA_004027475.1 Anoura caudifer
GCCCCCGTCCCAGTCCTAGGGCCACCTCGGGTCGCAGGGCCACCCCTGGTTACAGGGCCTCCTATGGTCGCAGGGCTGGCTTTGGATGCAGGACCTCCTCCGGTCGCAGGATCATCTCCAGTCGCAGGGCCTTCCCTGGTTGCAGGGCCTCCTCTGGTTGCAGGGCCTCCTCTGGTTGCATAACTGTCCCTGGTCGCAGGGCCTCCTCCAGTCACAGAGCCCTCCCCCCTCCCCATCCCGGGGCCTCCTCCAGTTGTAGAGATACCCCCAGACTCAGGGCTGGCTCAGTCTCTTGGCTGCCTCTGGTCACAGGGCCATCTGGGGTCACAGGGCCACCTCTGGTCACGGGCCTCCTCCGGTCGCCGGTTTGGGTGAATTGTTGTTGGACTCCTGCACAATTCAATTTTCTCTCTGTCCTGGTTGGGTTTTCCGGGTTTTTTTTTTTTTTGGTTCTATATTTTTGTTGTCCTTAGCCTTGGTTGTGAGAGGAGGCATAGCGTGTCCAGTTACACCTCTATCTTGGCCAGAAGTCAATATAATAAATTTTAAGATCACTTTAAAATATTGTCATGAACTTCAGATATGTTTTATCTTTCCTCTGTCTTTTTTTCCTTAGTGATTCAACTTTAATCCTTTTGAGTGAGATTTTGAAAATAGCTTGAAACACTCCAACATTTGATTCTATCACAATAACTGGGAATATTTGTATTTGACATGGAGTGTAGTTCTGTGGGTATCCATGTATTAGGATTAGCTTCAGCTGTGGGGGGTCAGGATATGTTTAACCAAAATTTCATGCTCTTTCTACAGTTTTAAGGGGTCCTGTTCAAATCCATTTAAGGCAACATGTTTATTTTGTGAAAATAATTATAACAGTCACAGGGCCCTGGCTGGGTAGCTCAGTTGGTTAGAGTGTCATCCCAATGCACCAAGGTTGTGGGTTCAATCTCTGGTGAGGGCACAGACAAAAATCAACCAGTGAGTGCATAAATGGGTAGAACAGTGATTTGAAGTTTTTCTCTCCTAACCTCTCTCTCTGTCTCTCGAATACTTAAAATGTATTTGCAATCAATGAATTATTTGACCTATACTATACCCATAAGAATTGTAACAGTATTTTAAATTTATTAATACATATTCATAATATACATAAAGCATTAAAGTGGTCATCAGTTTTCAATTTTTTTTAAAGCTACAAGAATGGCTCAGATACATTGTAGGCTTCAAAAGCTCAAAATATTGATGAATAGGTAGACCAAACATACAACCATATGCATGGCCATAATGCATGTAAATTAACCTCTTGGTGTTAACAAGAAGATATTATACCTGGTCGGGCAGCCAGGGGCAACCTGAAGGAAGGTTATGAGATGATGTCAGTGGATGTGGAGGATTTTAGAACATGAGGCGAGAAAAAAGGCAAAACAGACAGAAAAGAAACCATGAGCAAGAATGGAGCAGACCCTTGAGTATGAGCAAAGAATGTTACAAAGAGCAATTTTTAAAAACCAATCCCATGTAGTAGAGGGTAGTCAAAGCTATAATTACAAATAATTCTTAACCTGCTGAGTAAAGTGGCTCTGCAGAAGGTTTATTTATTTTTCTACATTATAATCAGGTTTTACCTACTTGAAATTTTCCATGTTTTTTAGTCACTAGGAAATTTTTCCTGCATTAGGCATCTGTTCCATTACAAAAGTATGAAAATTTATGTCTTTAAAAACTCATTTGACCCTGTGCTGTGACCTTTCATCTGAAATATTTTTCAATTAAATTTCAATCTTTTCTAAACCTGATAAAAGGGATGAAACAATGTTCCCAGTGTAGATAGTAACAGCTGATATGTACGTAAGTTAATGCAGTTGATTTTCATTTTCCATTCTTAGACTTCTGGGAGTTTTGAAGGAGTGAAGGAAAAATAAAATAGAGAAAGCTTTTAAAGTTTGTCAAGTTTTTCCAAGTAGAAGTTAAAACTCTTTAAATAACCAATGGAAGGCTTGATACTTTGGATGCAGAAGAAAATTTCCAGGAAGATTGCTTTACCTGTTGGAAATATCAGATAAAAGGACTATGTGGTTTGTTTATTCAGTCTTTATATTCAGAAAAATAAGAGGATTAAATGGAACATAACAATAGTTTGAAATTATATTTGAATTACTAGTTCGATGTTGATTATTTTTAAAATTTATTTTATTATTATTAAATTGTTATCTTCACACAAAGACATTTTTTCATTGCTTTTAGAGAGAAAGGAAGGGAGAGGGAGAAATATCAGTTGGCCCCCTCCCATACATGCCTGGACCAGGGATCATACTATCACCCAGACCAGGGACTGTAAGCACCAGGACCAGGATCGAAACTGCAACCTAGGTATGTGCCGTGCCTGGGAATCAAACCAGCAACCTTTTGGTTATGGAATGACACTCCAACCAACTGAGCCACAACAACCAGGGCTTGATGTTGATTATTTCAGAAGAATATTACTAGAAACATATTTTTTTGTTAGACTAGAGAAGCAATTCCATAGAGGGAATACTTTCCAAATATGTGTTCATTATAAATATGTTCTCTTTTATCATCAAGCCACCGGGAGGAAGATCAGTTGTAGATTTATGCATTTACTACCTTTTTAGAACAGTTCTGGTTGAATGATTTTTAACTTAACTGCTGGTTATGCACAGCAGCATCCTATAACAAAAAATAGAGCATGTGTTTTTAAAATCAAGTGATTACAAATGATAAAAAAGAAGACTTGTTATACTCACATCTACCAAAGAACAGAGCAACTTAGGATCAATATTGTCCTTTAATTTATTTACAGGTTTATAGGTGTCTGGAGTAAGTAAGTGCTCAGATGAAAACATTATACATAATGTGTCAGGTTTTACACATTTATTGATGCTGTAGGAACACAAGGAAAATAATGAGGATTTTATTTTTCATTTTTTTTGCAGTGGATTATTCTCTGCTATTCATTTGGCAGCAGCCTATAATAAACTTGTGTCTTTGGCTTCACTGCAGTTTAAAACTAGAAATAGTGACTGCTTTAGTGCCAGTTAAAGCCATCTTCCTTAGAACCATCAAGGTCTTGCCATTTTTGCAAAAACTATGTCCGAGAAATGAAATGAATCTCAGCATTCTGAGCTATGCAAGAGAGTTTCTACTATTTTAAGGTAAACAATATCAGGTTCAACTTGTACTCAGTGTAAACGCAAAACTGAAGGTGGTATTGTTGATGAATATCAAATGGCATGCTATATAATTACTAGGTAATATCTATGGAATATTTTTATAATTGATTTCATGATTATAATAATTTAAAAACCCTCTTTACCAAATTTAGAGTATATTTACAATTTGATATGCATTGAGTTAATTATTTTCAAACTGAAGTCAGTGAAAACATTTTTTTTTTCTGACAGTGATTGCATAATAAGAAAGGGTACATTAATTTCTATCTTTTTTTCTCTTTGTTTTTAAAGTAAGGAAATCAGAGCTTCCCAGAATAAAGACATAGCTTCCCAGATTAGAGCTTTGGAGAGAGAAGGACACCTGCAGAATAAAAGGCAATTGCAAGGGGATGTTATTGAAGCCATGAACCACTTGCCCTGGCTGAGTGGATTAGTTAGTTGGAGCATCATTCCATACATAAAAAGGTTGCAGATTCCATTCCTGGTCAGAGCACACACCTAGGCTGTGGGTTTGATGGCCACTTAGGCAGTCGATCAATGTTTCATTTTCTCTCTGTCTCTCTAAATTCAATAATAATAGGAAGAATAATACAAAAATATCCTCAGGTGAAGATTTTTTTAAAAAGTTAACTATTTGGTGAGTTCAAGATGTGTAGTCCCAAAGCCAGGATAAAAAAAAAAATGGGATAAGGACCCACCATTTCCAAGTCCTTCTCCAACTTCATTGTCCTGGGCCTATATATTTTTAAGTTACATTTGGCAATATTTTTAATAATTGGAACCACACAAATTGTAGCTATGTTTTATCTACCTGATTTCTGATTCTTGCAACAATCTTTATTAAGTTGAATTGAAATGTCTCTTTTATTTTTATATATAATCAGTTCTTTTTCTAGAAACTCTATTTCTTTCATTGAGCTGTAGGTCAGTTCTTACTCAGTGCCACACAGTTTCAATTACTATAGGTTTATAATGTATTTGCTTTTCAACAGACTATACTACATGCTCTCTGTCTCTTTCCTTTCTTTTCATAGAACCTCCTTCACTCACCTGTCCATTCCAAAGGCTAATGCCCAAGGTATGATGAACGTCTTATATTCACATTAAGTCATTGTGGTATACCTGTTCATGTAAACACCAGTTCTGAATGAGTTCTGGTGAGGAAACCAGGTGTTTCCCACCATCTGCACTTTCTCCTTCATGATTTCTTGTACCTGGTCCAACATAATGTCTCTCGCTGGAACTACTTCCTTTTCCCACAATTTCCAGTTCAGGATGTTCTAGGTGTGAGTCATTCAAGGGATGGCTAGGAAAAGGGTGGAGAGCAGAATTATTATTTTTTTCCAAATAATAGGCAACAAACATAAGAAAATAACTCAAGCCCTGGCTGGTGTGGCTCAGTGGATTGAATGCCAGCTATGAACTGAAGGGTCGCCGGTTCAGTTCCCAGTCAGGGCACATGCCTGGGTTGCGGGCCAGGTCTTTAGTAGGAGGTGCACAAGAAGCAACCACATACTGATGTTTCTCTCCTTCTCTTTCTCCTTTCTTTCCACTCTCTCTAAAAATAAATAAATGAAATCTTTTTTAAAAAGAAAATAACTCAAAGCATACTGTTTCATGTCTGAATGAATGTCAGATTTATCATTATGGTCTTCATGTTCAATAATTGTCATAAAGAATAGTGTCAGAACAATTCTGAAATCTCCTCTTTCATGTACAAATCGAAACTTTTATTTTCATTTAAATGTACTAACCAGTAGATACTCATGAAAACCAGCTAACCAAATATACTTTTCTATCAGATATCATAAACATGTATTTCTGATTTTTCAAAAGCAGCATTTTCTTAGGAAAGTGTAGTTGTTGTTGACATATTCTGTAGCATTTTTCATAGGAAGAAGTTATTTGAAACTTTGCTGGTAGTCTGCCCCAGGTTTGTTGAAAGAATCACCATACTTGTACCTATAGGCAATTATTCTGTTCAGAATATTTTCTTCAAAACAATGATTTTCCAAAATTTATTTGCACATCAGCTTCCTCCAGGGAGTTTGATAAAAGCTTGGACAAACAGTTCTCTAAACCCAGTGAATAAAATCCTTGGGCTGGGAACCATAACTTGAATTTTTACCCAGCTAGCAAGTTTGCTTACCTGAGTGTCGAAAGCACTCGTCTGAATATTTTCTTGATATGCCCACATGGGACAGATCTTAAACCTGGCTAGCTATCAAAGTTACCTTGGGAGCTTTAAAAACACTTATATTCACAGTTCTCATCCACAAAAGAGTAATTATGTAAATATGAAGATGGGCAACCAGAATCCGCATTTTACAAAAAGTTCTCAGGTGATTCCTATCAGAACTACACTTGGGAATGACTTTTTAAAAGCATATTAATAGAATTTCATTTTGGTATTCTGTATTTTGGAAAAATCTGAACTTAGCAATTATCTCATTTTAAAAAGTAAACCAGAGTTAATTAAAATGTTTGACAACTTAAATGCTTAAACATGAGACAACCCTAAACTGTTTAAAGGATCATTAAAAATAAGTTATTAGACTCTGTTTAAAAATATTCTAGATTTTCACTTAAACATTCAGTATATCTAAATATCTAAAGTGGCTCCCCCTTCCTAGTTAATGTAGTATCCCATTCAATCTCTTATAAAATTTATTTTGTTTTTAATTTGTTTATTACATCTTCCCCTACTATAATATTAACTCCATAAGGATATGAACCTTGTATGCTCTGTTCATCACTGTACTCCTAGGGCCTAGAACAGTGGTTTCTGGTGCATAGTAGGTGTTCAATATCTATCTGTTGAATGACTCTTCATTATACACATGCATATATACATATATACTGTTTATGTATAGATTATATATATATGCTGTCTCTCAATATATGAGATTGGTATACTACCCAGTCATTCACACACATACAAATGATACGTGTGTAATTTCTTAGTTGTCAATAAAAGTACATTTGATAGTCATGACAGCTGTTCTTTTATTGTATCGTCAAAGGCAAATGAATCTCCTCTAAATCCCAAATGTAAAGAGAGTTTGGTACTCATGAATAGATAGCCTCATCCGTTTTATTTGAAAGGAACCTGGAGGCCTTGATCTGGATTTCTATTAGCGTTTCTTTTCCAGGGGAGTCGCGCTGCTGCTCCTCAGGCGTCCTGAATCACTCTCAGTTCACCTACGTGAAAAGCAGCTGAATCGTGCCAGAATCACGTCACCCCGCAAGGAATGTGTCCACTACTTAGTCTTCACTCACATGATGGAAAGTGCGGTGAACAGCACTGTTAAGTCATCACGTTAAAAAATTTAGAATCAGTGGCTAAAGATATTTTCTCATTGTATAAGTAGAGAGGACACTCAGAGCTTACCTTTAAGAAATATTTTTAGAAGATGAGGCTATTATAATTGCACCTTTCTCTGTGGGTAATAGCCTCTCAAGAGAAGAGTGCATTTCAGAGGGGTTCAACATAGTGCTTCCTGAGATCCTCAGCCAGGCTGGCCAGGGAGGCTGTGGATGAAGGGCACAGTCATTAACTTTTCATTCATACATTAATTTATTCAACAACATTCACTCTAGTGCTCTTTGTGTTTCAGGCACCCTGTTAGGCTCCTTCTAGAAGGCAAGGGAGAATAGTAATGATGGATTCAGCACCATGTGGTATATGCTGACAGTGGTACCCACAGATTTCTCTGGAGACAAAGAACAAGAGCACCTACAGGCTGGTGGTATCAAGGACGGCTACCTGGAGTTGCAGGTATTTGTGCTGAGTCTTGAGGATGAGTTGTATTTACCCATTCCATGAATATTTGTTGAGTGACTTTTACAGAACTAGGCTAAAAACTGAATATACTGTAGGGGAGCAAAACACACAATCTTCCTACAGCTCACAGCCTGGCAGGTGCACAGATATGGAGCAAATAATCTCAAGTAATAATATATGATAAGTGAGGGAAAATGCAATAAGGTGTAAGAGTGCACTGCAGATGGACCAAAATTGTGATTTATTGCTCAGGAAGAACCTCTCTTAAGGAAAATGACATTTGAGATGACTCCTTAAGTTAAATGGAAGATGGCTAAGCGAAATCAGGGAGAAGAGCATACCAGATAGGAATAGCAGGGTTCACTTTATTTTATTCAGGGAAATTTGCCCTAAAACAGCCAAAAGCAAAATGCAAACAAACTCTTTAAATCATTGCCTTCAATGCACATTATGCTAGTTAGTAATTTCAGAACATAACCAAGAGAGGTGAGTTAGAAACTCCTGGGAAAAGAGTCTGAAACTGCTTCCTCCTCCTCCCCCTGTCTTTTTAAATTATTTATGAAAAGAGAGGAGAAAGTACTTTAGAGGTAGTCATCAGAATGCTGTTTCAATTGAATTTTGTTATTGTTGTTTTTAAGTTATATGGTCACTTTTGATTTCATAATTTTTATTGATACTGGGGTTTTTTGAATTTTTCAAATGTCGACTCATACTTGGCTCAATGTAGCCATAGAACACTAATATATACAAAGACCCAGTGTGGAATGACTGTGTTTCTAACTTTTATTCTCCAGCAAACTTTTTTACTCATTGCCCTCCAGCCAGGATAACTCATTCTTGTCAGATTGTGTTTCCCTCTGCCCATCTCCATTTTCAGTACATTTTTGCTCTCATTCAATATTGATTATGTGGAAATGGAGTACATTCATGAAATCTGGGCTTCTGGTTTCCAGTGACTCAAGTGCTTTCTCATGCATGATGGGACAAAGGCTCCATTTGGCTTATGATCTAGCAGGCTAATGGGCAAATCCAAGTTGCTGGGCCTTTACTTCAAGGCTTTTTTTGAGGGACTGATGTGTAAACAGAGATTTAATGAAACTGGTCATGCAATAAGAGTGAAGAAGAACACTGCAAGTGAATAAGGGAGAGGCAAGCATTCTAGGCAGTGAGAAGTGGGGTGTGCAAAGGACTCAGAGAGTTAAAATATTATGATCCATTCAAGAAACTACTCTTAGTTGTGTAGGCTACACTGGCATGTAAATGCAGAAGGAATAGAAACAAAGACACTGGTTTCTGTCTTACTTAGAGGAAGAAAACAAGAGACAGGAATAGGGAATATTTGTAGCTTTGGCCTCTCCAGTATCCATTCCTGTTTCTCCTAGCAAGTGTTGTATCCTGTTTTCCATGGGATCCACCCTTCCCTTTAGCCACCTCTGGCTCCAAGCCTGCCTACCAATCTGCTAATTCCAAAGTGATTGGTTTAGAAATGGATTTATTATCCAATCAGGGACACTGACCTTAATTCTAGAACATTTGCCTAAAATCTTGGAAGAAGGTATCTCTTTGTCAAATGGAACTGGGGTTGGAAGGTTTTAAGGGTGACACGGGGAAGGTTTAGTGGAGAGTGAATCCACTAGTGAAGTATACAGATCTTAAAGATGAAGAGAAAACTACCATCACATAAAGACATGAGCACTCATATCTCAAGCTATGGGACTTTCACTTACATGAGCCAATAAATTCATCCTTCATTTACATAAAGTAAGCTTGGGTTGAGTTTCTGTTGTTGCAATGAAAGTGTCCTGAATAATATGAAGTTTACTGGAGGAAACTTTTGTTGGCCTCATCTAAATATTTCTGGGGCTTCTCAGATTAGTTCAATAGCTTACTGCAGGCAGCTTTGGTCTTAATGAACCAAGTTGAAAGTTTTACATTATATTTGACTTACCCTCTTTTTTTCTAGTTTCTTTTTAAGCTATAATATGGAAATACTCCTATATATCAGCTTTCTAGTTTTTTCCAGCCTATAACTTGTTATCTTCAGAGTAAATACACATCTTATATTGAAGTGTCATATCTATCCCAAAATCATATATAGTAAACTGGGTTTTTAAAAAGTCCATCTTTGTGGGATATAAAACTAAAACTCATAGACCCAGACAGCAGCATGGCTGTTACCACAGGAAGAGGGGATGAGGTAGTAAAGGGTAAAGGGGGCCAAATAAATGGTGATGGAGATGATCTGACTTTGGGCGGTGGGCACATAGTGCAAGAAACAAACCGTGTATCATAGAGATGTTCACTTGAAACTGGTACGATCCTATTAACCAATGTCATCTCAGTAAGTTTAATTAAAAAATTTCCTTGTTGGGAAAAATTTGATCTCTTCTTTTATGCTTTCACACAATAGGTATTTTATTTTTAGCATTATCTTTTTTTTGGTTATTCTGCAAACGTTGTTTGTCCTTCAACTGATATTTCAGAACATTAAGCATTTTTTTTTTTTTGCATCTTTCTAAAGTCATTGGAGATTTAGCTCCTCAAATGGTTGCCTAAAGCCTACATAATCCCCTTTAAGCTTTCCTGGTTATTTGATCTGCCATTTCAAATAGTTTCATCAGCAATTTTTTTTTTACTTTATTGATCTGATAAGCTTACTGGAACAGAAGCTGAGGTACTAATGTAATCAAAATGAGGAGGTTTAGTGAGTCAGAGCCTAGATTGGGAGTTAATAAAAATACTTAATGAGATAGAAAGAGCTGTCATTTTGTATTCAGGATTGTGTTCTATATATTCACAATCTTGCATTCATATACATAATTCACCTCATTTTCCTTAATTCCACACATAACTTGTGATATACTAAGGAAGATTCTAAACCCAAATTTTATGTGGATTTTTTAGAAGTACAATAGAGTTGGTAAGTTGCTTTGATAAGCCATGCTAACATGGGGTGATTAAAAAAAAGAACTGTGCCTCAAAGACTATCCTATCAAGAAAATCCAAGTTCTTGTTTCTTACAAGGACAATTGGACAAATGGCCAGGTCAGCGGGCCAAAGTCAGACTTTGAAAATGATAAGGAAATGTGTTGATTGTTGGGGGAGAATGCAGGGATATGAAGAATGAACAAAGTGTATTTGTTAACAGACAGGGCTTAGTTCACAGACAAATGTAAGTTGAACCTCAAATCCACAGCTTACTAGTTAAGTGGTCTTGGTCTAGGGACTTCACGTTGAACTCGGACAAGTAATGTATGGGATCTCCAGTTCTTTCATCCTGTCAGTGGTCAACTGTAGATGTCAGTTTCTTCATGCGTATAAACAGTAGGTGTTTAAATGCATATTATAGAACTGTTGTGAAGTATGATGGGATAACTCATATAGGGCTCTTAATAGAGTACTTGATTCATTATGAGAACTTATTAAATGTTAATTATTGTAATGATTATGATTAAAATGGTGATATTCTAAAATTCAATAGAAGAGAGAATCTCTTATGACAGGAATTACATGTTAGCTGTATTAAAAGTAATTTTACACATGCTTCACTAACACCACTAGCTTAAAAACTACATGAAGACAGGAACTTTGTTCAATTTATTTTGTATTTAGCACAGTGAGTTTTAATTGATATATAGGCAATACATATTTGCTGGACAAAAATAGTCATTTTGTGATTACAATCTTAAGTGAAGTCTTTTGTGTTCCCAAAATGAGTTTTTGATCCACTCCTATACAATGACACTTTCTTTAAGAATTAAGCTGTGTCCTCCACATAGTAAGAAAGTTGAAATGTCTTAGTATTTTTGGAATACTGTAAAGCTCTAGAAAACAGATGTTCAAAGTTTGCCAGTGTAAAAGTTTAGACAAGAAAAATGGTTGATACGATTTTAGAGTACCTATAAGTTTATATCAAAAAATTAGTGTCAGCTGGGATTCAATCACACAAACTCACTCTTCGCATTTACCCATTTCTTGATTTGCATAGTAGGCTTGCTGTAGATGACATTCTGATTTATGCCATGGAAAAATCAGTGAAAATGCATAAAGTAACTTGAAAAGAATCAGGTTTTAGCTGAGTCAGATAAATAGATGTCTGTGTCTTTCCACATATTTTTCTCATATGTTAAATTACAGAAAAACAGAAATGATAGAATTTCAGTTACCAGATACCATAAAGACACCAATGTTTCATGAGACGAAGGAGAACCATCTTTAAATAAATTGGTAAGGTCTTTTGTAAAACTAAATGAGAACTAAGGACTTCTAACAGTTTAAGCATCACTGTGAAGACTAATTAATGACTCACACAGGAGCAAAACGACAATGACACATGCTAGATGAGTCTATATGCATTTGTAATAGCCAGTACTCTACAGCTGAGGGCGCAGTGATCGTGGCTCTGTGACTGCTTAGATGGTGCCGTTTCCCCTTCTCCAAACTTTGCACTCAAAACCGTCACCCTCCTTCAGCCAGAGGAGATGAGTGACCTTCCACAGCCACTTAACCCATGTTTTGTCATCTTGAAAATGATAATGTTATAATCAACAGGGCTTCTGTGTGGGCAATGGGTAGTGTCATCCTCACTTTGAAGATGCTTTATGTAAAGCAGCGTGAGCCTGCCAAGCATGCTGTGGTATAATGAGCATTTTTTTATTAGGAGTCATAATGAGTGGCTACTGGCTGACTTAGAGTACGAGACGTACAGGACGGATGTCTGGCTCCAGTCAGTCCTGAGTGAGCAGACACTCCTATCCAGTTCTGTGAATCTTGGCCTAGTTTTCACTCTCAGAAAGCCTTTTTAAAAAGTGGCTGTCAGTGGTCAGGAAGGATGAGGGATAGTAGAGATTTTTAAAAGAAATTTTAAAAGGAAGAGCTTTGAATCACTCTTTACTTTTTCTGCCTTAGCTCTTCATCATATTCCAGAGCTATGTTTATAAAAAGCCAGTTTTGAACTCATTACTTATATTTAAAATAATAAAAAACCCTTCAAGTTACAACAACGTATTATAACACATTTGACTAATAGTTCATGTTTTCTGAGATTTTGAACCCTTTATAAAATGCCCTTAAGGGATGTCAGGCTCTTAGTGGGCTATACCTCTGAAGTACTTGGTATTTATACAAAACTTGAGGGTTTTTTTTTCTTTTTTACTAAGTCCTTCACATGTATAGTCCTATTTAATCTTCATGACAACCCTCTGTGGTAAATAGCATTGTCTTTTACTTAACAGAGAAAGAGGTAAAGGCTCAAGAAAGTCAGGTCACATTTAGGACCCCTTAGATGTCACTAGCTGCAGCGAAGAGCAGACAGGTGATTTCTTAGCAGGAGAAGGAAGCCTGTAGTTGCGGAGTTTCATTTGAAATGAATGAGGTTGACCAAGATTTTCTTCAGCACACAGCCAAGGATGGTGTCCAGCAGAGACTCTCTTGTGGTCCCTGACCAGGTCCTTTCCCTCTGGGCTTGCAGATAAAGGCAGGCCCTTTTCTCTAATCCTCTTTAGGCAAAACCTGAGCTTTATTGGAAAATACTTTATGGACAAAATTTGTGAAGAGCACATATGTACTTCCGCTTGTTGAATTACAGTCATTTGCGTTCTAGAGAAAAGGTCACAATAAACCATCCTCTGTAAAGTTCGATATTAGAGCTTGTCAAATCAGTACTGGTAGATGATATGGTACAGCTGTCAACAGTGACTTTGGAGACGGTAGGCTTCAGTGTGACTTTTATTACTTCTTAATTTGGCACTTCACCAAAGTTTCAATGAGAATATATATAATATGAGGGTATAATGGATAGAAATTGTTTTCATCAATTTAACATCCATTCTGCTCCCTTCCAGTAACAGCTGCATGAGTTTCTTTTGGGAACCACCCTCCCTCAGGTTCAATGCTTGTGCTTCAGGTGGTGCAGAATCTGCTGTGTGGGTTCGGAGGGAGGCACATGACCTGGATATGGCAAAAAGAGTATCAATGAGAAAGAAAGAGTGCTAGGATCTTATTTGGACTACTAGAAAATCTACTGGAATGACAAATCTAGAAGGGTGGTTAAATGTTGTATTTTTTTTTTTAAGAATTTGCTTCCAAATAAAATTGGCATAATGGAAAACAAAGCAACTAGAGAGAATGAGGGAATTTATACAATATTGTCTGGGCATCACAATCTTGCTTTTCTTGAAGCCAAATCACTCCCTTATGATTTCAATTTCATAAACAAATAATTGCCAATTATTTTTTGCAAAAAGAGTGCTAAATACACAGAATACTAGAATATTCATATCCTTCTTATCAGAATTTTGTGCATGTCAAGTATTTGCCATGGTGCCCAAGAGTTGTGCTCAATATGGTCTGTTGGTCTGTTATCTGTGTCGCTCTAGATCAATGGCTGAGCCTCCCTGACACTGTGAGCTAAAGACTGAGGGACCTGCCGGTCTGTCATGTAATACGTTCCTAACCACCACAAGCAACTTTGGGAACCAGGATGCATGGTCTAGAAAAATTTGGAATGCATCATTCCAAGAAATGTTCCTGGGGTGCATTTCTGGAGCACGTTCCATGTATCAGGTATATATTCAAGTTCCTAGGCACCATCCACGCTAAAGCCAGACTCCCCACTGACAACATCAGTACCAAGACTCTGGGAAAAATAGTATAGGAGTCACAAAAAAATATCAGCGCATGGAAATAATATATATCTTAAAAATCTGAATCATACAGTACTTGAGACACTCTGAATCACATATGTCTAAAGGTTTTTACCAGTATCTTTGGAAAAAGGACCTGAAAAAAATATGTCTAATTTTACTATTGGAGTCCAGCATTTCTTAAATTTTTAAAAACTTCATCACTTCCTGAAACTGTTGCATTTAGAGTGCCTTTAATTTTATTATATTTAGAGCTGGACCAGGAGGCAGAGATCCTATCTGACTATTGCAGATCAGTGTTCTGGCTCCCAGAGTAGGCACACCTGGGTAAGCAGCACCCCTGGAAGACTGTTACCTTAGAGACCCAGCCAGAGGGTTCTCTTCCACCCCCTGCAGACATTTGCGTGTAGAACCTGTATGGGCTCCTCAGCATCTATGCCAACCTTCCTGTGCAGTACTTCTTTAATATGGAGATTGCAACTTCATAAATGGCATAAAAAATTGCATCTTTGAGAGTCTTATAATAGAACTGTTAACATATTAGCAATCTGCTAACAGTCTGGGCTGTCATGAGCAAGAACCTACGCACAATATGAGCCATCGTTTATTTCAGGGCACACCAAGAATGTACAACATTTATTTGAATAAACTAAGACCTAAAAGAGGGCCAGGTTAAGATGCATCAAATGGGGTACTGAGAGACAGCAAAGCATTGTTAACTCTTTATGAGGAGAGAGGAGAGACTGGATGCCTGAAGTTTATTTTTAATTATCACAAAAATAGTCAAGTCTTGCTCTTGGTCACTCTAGGAAAAAAAAAAAAACACCTCAATTTCTATGTTACCTGCTCTTAGTGGTGATTGGTTGATGCCATTATTTACAATCCACAAGGATTGTTTCCCAGAGAGATGCTCTGTTGGGAACATGCCATGATATGCTTTTAGTTTATTGCTGAACACTAAGTTATTTTTATTTCTCTTTGCGGATAGGGTGGTGAGTCTGCACTTATGAGTACATGATTCTGGCAAGATATTTTAAATGGGAAACTATTTAGGGTGAGTGTGCATGTGCCAAGGTGAAATTTCAGCAATTCCTGCAGAATGTAATGGACGTGATCTGACCTCTGGCAGTTGATATTATGAAGGAGAGAATCCCGTAATTCTATTATTATACGTAGGCCACATACAACTCTGGAGGTGCTATTTGTACATCATTTTTGGATTTTGGTCTCTCTGTTGAAATCACAGGAGTGAAAGTGCTGATTTAGAAAGCAGAGGCTAAAGAAAGGAGATGGAATTAGGGCTTTGGTGCGAAAGCACAGGCTTGATGTGCAGCATGCAGATTGCACCTGCACGAGGGTAACGTAGAGTAAGTAGACTCTCTCAAACTCCAGATATGATGGAAGTTTTGCAAGAGACTGGTCATCACAGATGGGAAGCAATGTCAGGCATAGTAGCTTGCTTCGCGCAGGCAGGACCAGAGGAAGAGGTGTCAGCACCGTGATCTGCTGGGAATGGTGAAAATTGCCGAGCAGAGATCTCCTGTGATTTCCATGCAGCGCGAATCATTGTTTGTTTTCTTTCCACGGCACTGAAGAAGTAGGATAGTAAGTTAGCTTTCCCCGCTTTCTTCTGAAATTTCTTTTTGCTCCATGAGACATTGCCCACAACCATACCTGACTGTTTTTCTGGGAATCAGCCATTTTCTCTGACAGCTATGGCTTTTGGGTGAACTGGCCTGGCCGGGATGGGTCTCGAAGAGATGGAGCAGGCAGTGGGAATGTATTGAATAGTTGATTTGCAAACTGGTGTCCATGAACATGGAAGGCAAGGAGAGACTGAAGGCAGAGGCAGACAGACCACTCCAGATTGGTAGGTGGCAGTTTAATAAGCAAGGAAAGTTGACATACAAAGTTTGTCTTGGGGTTTCACAAGATGAGTAGGTCTCCACACCTGCCCACCAGAATCTTGAAAGTTAATATAGAGACCTTAATGGGGTTCAGTTCTTGCAACAGCTCCAGTGTGGGAAGGGGGGTTGGAATGAACCTTCCAAGGATGGGGGTGGGGGTGAGGAGCCTCTGATTGCCCAGGTCCAGTCTGAGAGTCAGCCACAGTCATATCCTTCAATAACCTCCTCCAACAAGTGTTTGCTATGAGTATGAGTTCACAAAGCATGAAGACAAGTTTTCAAAGTTTTATAGATTATACAGGCTAGGGTTCAAATGAGTATACTAATGAGATTTCAAAATGAGATGCAGGTATCTGGGAGTGAGGTCCTACCAAGCTCTGCTATTAGAGAGAAAGGAATGGTGAGCTTAACTGGGAAGCTTGTGAGTCACATCTGGCATCCAGACTTTCTCAAGGAGCTGCTGCATGGAAGGGGTGCATTGGTTTTAAAAGGATGAGGCATAATGAGCACTTAGTCCATTTATGTGCAATAGAGATAGACCTGTGGCTAAGGAAACATCAGGCTTGCTCATGGGGCTTAGAGTCTCTGTCCTGTTCTTTTTTTTATTATTTATTTTTAAATTTTTTTATTGTTGTCCAAGTACAGTTGTCTCCATTTTCCTGCCACCACTTTCCCGCACCCACCCTCACTCCTTCCCCACTTTGGCTTTGTCCATGGGTCCTGTATCCATGCTCCTTGGCAACCCTTCCCCTTCAGTCCTGTTCTAATAGATGAGATATTTGTTTCTTTCAGGAAATGATGTGGTCATAGAGTTGATTAAAATGGTACACACATTGGGTTATATGCTTATTTTAAAGAAGTTAAAGTATAATAATTGGCAGTAAAGGACTTTATTTTGCTCCTTCCCAAATTCATCGTGAAAATGAGCTGATCAAACATTTTAGCTAATGTATAGATTTTTAGATTGTATAAAATGGTTAATTTTCTGGAACTTTATGTAATTTTCTGGAGATAAACTGAAAAGATGACTGTTTTGATTGGCAGGACTAGCTGCTTATTCTCCTCTTTCACCATTTTAAAAAAGAAGGAAAAAGTAAAGAAAAGAAAGAGAAGACTCCGAGAGGTAATTTGTAGAAATTTATCTCCTTTATCTCCTTGATATGGTCAGCAGCTGTAGTGTTATTTAACCACCATTATTGATCCAATGAAGCCAATTAAACTACCCTTGTAGTTCTTATTTCACTAGGAAATTCTCTTCACTTTATATTCCACATCTTTGTAGCATCTTTGCAATTTAGATTACATTTTTGACTTGCTTATTTGACTTTTTGTGCCTTTTGAAATTACTAATACAGTTCCTAGAGATAACCACAATTTTATTATACAAATGTAATTCACAGAAATATGTATCAGTTTTAAAAACACACAACATAATACAATGTTAAAAAATAAATTTGTTATTAAATTCTATTAGATAGTTATAATCTCTAGTTTCAGGATATTAAAAACAATAACTTTTCCTGTCATACTAAGTCATGCAGCTCATATAAATATTGAGTTTTGGAAATATGATTTGAAATTTTGCAACTTGCCAAAATCGTTTCTCAAGCTTTGTTTTCTAGTGGAGATGTTAGTATTAAACTTTTCAGAGAGCAACACAGAGCCACCCCTACCCTTTTATATACTGTTGCTTAACTGGCTTTTTTTTTGTTGTTGTTTAGACATCTATGAGGGACATTGTTTTAGAAGGAACTAAGAAGAATAATTTAGCCATTATGTGAGAAAATGGAACTCTTCCAATGAACCTTGTGAAAATGAACTTAATTGGAGCCTCGGAAGGCAGAAAATAGATATGCCCCATTGCTAACAGTGCTGTCCCAGCTGTTTTTGGCTAAGGCGTAGGTGTTAATAAAAGAGTCTCTCCTGAGAGGAGGGACTGTCCACTTCACTGAACTGGTGACAGGATGCACACTGGCTATGGGAATTTTTTTTTGAGAACATCTTGCCATTTACCAGCTGCATAATCTTGGTTAAATTATTTAAGTTCTTTGTGTTGAACACATTTTAATTGAAAAATGGATGTAATAACAAAATCTACTTAATTGGGTTATTTTACGGATTAAATAAGTTAATATTGCAGAGCACTAAAAACATCAACATTTTAGAAGCAGCTCGCTGTTTTTGTGCTGTATGAAAAAATTACAAAGGTGACGGAATAAAGCAATATAGTGCCTCAGTGCCTAGAACATACTAGTTTTGATTAAATATTAGATCCCCACCCCAATTCCTTTTTCCCACATGAGAAAGGAAATAGATTAGGCAATGCTCTTTCAAATGAATGAGAGGCTGTAGAGTGTGGTCACTACCTGTCACACTGCGGAGGATCAAGTCCTGCAATGACGCACTCTTGTGATCTTAGGCGGGGACCTTACACCACACTGTGCTTCATTTTCCTTATTCGTAAAATAATAGTACCTAACGCATCGAGCTTGTTATGAGGATTAAACAAAATAATGGGTGATAGGGCTTATCCATTATGATGCCATTATACATTCCAATGATGTTTTTATTATTACTGTTAGTATGTTACCTATAGACAGCTGAATAAAATAGTAAATCCATATATGACAGAAGCATGATGTTTTTCACCTGAGTTAGATTGGTTTCATCTTTTGTCTTGAATGGTTTCTCAACATTTTCCATTATTGGCACACTTATAAATTTAGTGAAGAGTGTGAAAGAACTAAGTAAAATAAATGTAAAAACAACCTAAAAAAGTAAGACACTGTTTCTTTCCTGATCCCCTAAGGACCGATATTACAGGTGTATGTCATTTTGCAGCACTTAATAGCTGCTGGTTTTGTTGCTGTTGTTATTTGTTTTGTTTTGTTTTATTTTTCCAAATTGAAGGCAAGACCATCCATGACTTGCTTTATTGTGATACTGGTTTTATTGTGGTGGTCTGGCCAGAACCCACAGTATCTTGGTGAGTATGCCTGTATATTCAAAAATAGAAAGTTGGCTATTTCATTATCTAGGTGATTTGCCTACTAGTTGAAATGACCACTTTTTCATATTATAAAGTGTATCAAAATGAGCTTCTAAAATTTTGTCCTCAGATTGCACAGCTGAAGGAGGAAGACCTATGAAGAATACAATGGAACTAGGTAAGGATATTTAAGACATGAAATGTAGCTGGGGTAGAGTAGGGGGTTGGGGTATTAACAGAACCTGGGCTGGAAGAGAGTTTGATTGCTTGACTTTCATGAAAAATGCAAATTGGAAAGAAGTGGAAAATCTGCCCTTCCTCCTCCACTGTTTTTCATTTCAGAATTGGAGTATCTAAATTCTCTGGATAATAAAATATAGGAGCAGATGATAGATGGCTGTCTAAAGGCAATATTGCTCTTCAGCACCATTAATATTTTAGGCTTGCACTGAAATAGCAGGTGGGACTTGTATGGTGATTTTGGCTCAAGGGTAATGCTAAATCTGAAGAAATGGAGAAGTGCTTTGAAGAACAGTGCCCTAAGCTGTAGTCCACAAACTTGCTTTGATGATTGATAAAGTATCACAGCAACTACTGTACTTAATTCCAAATGGGAAAGAAACACTTATTTTCTCTCAACTTTTGCTATAGTGTGCAGGATTTTTTTCAAATATGCTCAAACTCATATGTTATGTTCCTCAGGTTTTGCATGCATCACTGGCCCGTCTCCTTCGCACTGTGGTGTGGGTCTCTCTGGCATGCACTCGCCCTGGGTGCTTCCAATACCTAAACTGTTCTGCTGTCCAAACCAAGAGTAGCATCCTTCTCTAGTGTCCTGGACTTCTGAGAATCATATGCTTTATTTTAAAAGCACAAAGAGAGCGTGGCTCTTCCTGTATTCCTCTCCCCAGGGAGGGTGTTCCATTAGCGCATTCAGCTTTTCTCAGGCCCAGATTGCTTTGGCGGATGCTTTGAAATGACTGGTCACTTTCATCCAATCACCCAAGGCCTTTCACTTAAAAAGTCTAGTTATGAAATAATGTTGATGCCATAGAAACAAAATCTGACAAGCTGTCTACTCTCATTGAGAAGTGGAGTACCTGCGTGCACACTGGGAAGACAGGGAAAGGGTAGGAGAATGCGCCGACTAGGTCAGAACAACTCACTATGCTCTAGTTCAGATCTTCTTAGTTATGGATGGGTTATTAATTTTTATTAAGTACTAAAGAATGGGACATTGAAATGATCGAACTCCAGTTTGATGAATGATATAATATTGAAATCAAAAAGTAACAGTTTTCTGAGGCTGACTGTAAGGGAGAAAAAATAATTTTCCTTCTACTCTTCTGAGTTTTAGCTGAGACCCTTGTAATAAAAGATGGATGAACTAAGAAGAGCAAGCAGGAGTATATTATTATGTAAATCTCCTATATCAGTGGGAGATACCCAGGGGAAAAGCAAGTAAGTCCTCCAGGTGGCCTAGAACTTATTATTAAATACCATCTTAATAGGGAAAGGGGAGGAGGACTGCAGACCTCTTCAGGGAGAGAGTAAATGGTCCCAGGAAAGACAAATGGGCCCTTGGAAAGGTGGGTGGGAGGTAGGATGGTTTATGACAGAC
The DNA here is from genome assembly GCA_004027475.1 of Anoura caudifer. NCBI lineage: Eukaryota > Metazoa > Chordata > Mammalia > Chiroptera > Phyllostomidae > Anoura > Anoura caudifer. Next base: position 20,137 of record PVKU01014243.1, read on the forward strand.
ATTTTGGCTGGGTGCACTGTCAGCTTCTAGTCTCTGTCCTGTGATGAGTCAATATCCCTTAAATTATAAAACTCCAGGGAGGGGACTGGTGACAATTGAATTCCTTTTGGAGGATCTGTCTTTAGACAGATAAGGGGAGTTCAGGCAAAAACCATCCTTGTATTTGGTGGGGTTTTTTATTATATTTTATTTATTATGCTACTACAGTTGTCTCATTTCTCCCCCATCATTCCCCTCTACCCTTCATACCCCCTCCTACCCACATTCCCCACTTTAGTTCATGTCCATGTGTCATAAGTTCTTTAGCTTCTACTTTTCCCACACTATTCTTGCCCTCCCCATGTCTATTTTCTACCTATTGTCTATGCTACTTATTCTCTGTACCTTTTCCTCCTTCTCCTCCCCCCACTCCCCTGTTGCTAACCCTCATGTGATCTCCATTTCTGTGTTCCTGCTCCAGGTCTAGTTGTTTACTTAGTTTGCTTTTGTTTTAGGTGAGGTTGTTATATCTGTGAGTTTGCTGTCTTTTTACTGTCCTATTTTTTATCCTCTTTTTCTTAGATAAGTCCCTTTAACATTTCCTATAATAAGGGCTTAGTGATGATGAACTCCTTGAACTTGACCTTATCTGAGAAGCACTTTATCTTCCCTTCCATTCTAAATGACAGCTTCACTGGATAGAGCAATCTTGAATGTAGGTCCTTGACTTTCATGACTTGGAATACCTCTTTCCAGCCCCTTCTTGCCTGTAAGGTCTCTTGAGAAAGCAGCTGACAGTCTGATGGGAACTCCTTTGTAGGTGACTGTGCCCTTATCCCTTACTGCTTCTAGAATTGTCCCTTTCATTTTAATCTCGGCTAATGTAATTCTGATGTGCCTTGGTGTGTTCCTCCTTGGGTCCACATTCTTTGGGACTCTCTGAGCTTCCTGGACTTCCTGGAAGTCTATTTCCTTTGCCAGATTGGGGAAGTTTTCCTTTATTATTTGTTCAAATAAGTTTTCCACTTGTTGCTCTTCCTCTTCCCCTTCTGGTACCCCTATAATTCAGATGTTGGGATGTTTAAAGATGTCCTGGAGGTTCCTAAGCCTCTCCTCATTTTTTTGAATTCTTGTTTCTTCCTTGTTTTCTGTTTGGTTGTTTCTTTTTTCCTTCTGGTCCACTCCATTGATTTGAGTCCCAGTTTTCCTCCCATCACTATTGATTCCCTGTTCGTTTTTCTTCATTTCACTTATTGTAGCCTCTATTTGTCCCTTTAATCTGCAACCAAAATCAACCAATTCTGTGAGCTTCCTAATCACCAGAGTTTTGAACTGTGCATCTGATAGGTTGACCACCTCCTGGTCGCTCAGATGAATCAGCTCCGGGCGGTCTGCTCTCCCATCTGAGCCATCCTTGGTTTTGGTCTTTCTGTTTTCATCAGGTCATGACTGTTACATAGTGAGGGGCAGAGCCTTAGGCATTCCCTAGGGCAGGGCAGCCCAATCACTGAGATGTGATGTTGGATGTGGAATTGGGGTCCGAGAGAAAACAATGGCACTTGCTCCACACTCTCTCGCAGTTTCCAGTCCCCTTGGCCTCCTTCCCCCATCAAATTGGGCCTCCCTGGTGCTGACCTCGTGTGGGTGGGCCTGCACACACTCCAGGACCCTGCAGGTCTCCCCAGCCAACTCTCCTGTGAGGCTGGGACTCCCTCCATCTAGGGATGCTTCTAGGCTTCATTTCCTGGTGCTGGGGCCCCACATCACGTAGTCTGTCCTGTTGTCCGCCTTCACCTGGCTTATCTGCGTGCGAATATGTGTCTGAGGTCAGCTGCCCTGCGCCTCCTTGGGTCTGCTCCCATTCAGCAACACCGCCACCTGTGCACCTGGGGTGACCATGTGCCCAGGACCACCACCAGCTTATCCCGCTGCAGCCGACTCCCCCAATCCAGGACTCCTCCGGCCGCTGACTCCACCCCTCTTACTGGTCTGGGTGAATCATTGTCAGACTCTCTCACTATTCAGTTTTCTCTCTGTCCTGGTTGGGTTTTCTTTTTCTTTTTTTTTTTTTTGTTCTATGTTTTTGTTGTCCTTAATCTTGGTTGTGAGAGGAAGCACAGCATGACCAGCTATGCTTCCATCTTGGCCGGAAGTCCTATTTGGTGATCTTAAAATTTCTACAGCTCAAAATAATCAACACACCCAGGTGGCATATTTTCGGCAGTATGTCCTGCATTCCTACAGTCATAACTTGGAGTGGTATTTCTGCTGTTCCTCTCTGATCATTGGTAAGATCCCATGCTTAAGACATTATTTAATTCCCTTCATTTAATTTATAAAGTGATCTGTGATCAAGGGCTTTGATGAATATTCAGTGAGCTAATGCCTATAAAATACTTGCAATACTGGTTTCTGGCACATAGTGATTGTACAACAAACTTAGTATTATTATTTTCCTTTTTTATTCCTAGGATGTGAAACTTGAGCATACATAAACATACTATATAAGATTATAAATACCTACATAGTCACAACAATAAAGATTCAAATACATTTGAATAGTGATTACATTTGAAATATAGAGTGACTCAAGAGAAGTATTTTTGACCTGGACATTTCAGTTGTATTCACATATATGTATTATGTACTGATCACTGTGTTTATAAATATGAGGATTTTTTTAAAAATGTGGTCTTTGACTAGTATGTAATTAAATTAATTGGGAAGATGCCCTAAGCTTGCAAAACAATTACAGAATAATAGTTGCAGAAGTATAGTCAAATGTTAGATAGTAAGATACGGGTGATATTGACTAAAAATAGAGTTTGGAAAATTTTGCTTGAAGAGCTAAAGCTTGCTTGGGTCTTCAAGTTTGATGAGAATTTAGGTGATTTTATTTTAAAAAGAAGAGAGAAAAAAATCAAACTATAAGCAATTACCAAAAGTTCTTTGTCTCCATGGTGAATAGTGGGAGATAAATTCTTAGAGATGCTTAATTATATCTATAAATTATTTAATAATTTGTTGCCAAAACTACTCTGTAAATGTATGATTCATCACCCATACAATTCCATACTTTTCATCTTAGAACCCAGCACTTCATTTCTGCTTCCCTACACCCCACCCAGAATTGGTTGAAGACAACCCAGCTTCTAAGAGTTGAATTGATGTGCTGAAACTACAACTGAAAGATCAGGACTGGGAGTTTAGGCTAAATTGTATCTGCCTACTTCAGCACCATTTGTTTCCTCTTTCTCGCTTCCTCCATTTCCTTCTGTCTTCTACCCCTTCTCTGCCATAGTTATCTATCAATATTTTATAACTTATGTTAACAAATGAATTGAGATCACTTAAAAAATTCTCATGTTTTTGCAGTCTTGTATATTTTGCAACAGCTGCAAGATGTCTTCATGTAACTTGAAGTGGGGTTTCCATCTAAGACTGTTTCCTGGACATAATCTGTCTTTCCCTTACTCTGTGCTCTTGTTCTCATGGGTTCCTCTTTTTTTTTTTTCTTTTTAATTATATTTTATTGATTATGCTATTACAGTTGTCCCATTTTCCCCCCTTCATTACCCTCCACCCTGCACACTGCCTCCCACCCACTTTCCCCCCTTTAGTTCATGCCCATGTGTCATAAGTTCTTTAGCTTCTACATTTCCCACACTATTCTTGCCCTCCCCCTATTTTATACCTACCATCTATGCTACTTGTTCTATGTACCTTGTCCCCCTCTCTCCTCTTCCCTCTCCCCTATTACTAACCCTCCATGTGATCTCCATTTCTGTGTTTCTGCTCCTGTTGTAGTGGTTTGCTTAGTTGGCTTTTGTTTTAGATCTGGTTGTTAATACCTGTGAGTTTGCTGTCTTTTTACTGTTCATATTTTTGATCTTCTTTTTCTTAGATAAGTCCCTTTAACATTTCATATAATAAGGGCTTGGTGATGATGAACTCCTTTAACTTGACCTTATCTGAGAAGCACTTTATCTTCCCTTCCATTCTAAATGACAGCTTTGCTGGATAGAGCAATCTTGG
>PVKU01014244.1:0-24176 GCA_004027475.1 Anoura caudifer
CTCCCCTCTCCCCTCTGGTGACTATCAACCCCTTCTCAATTTCAGTGTCTTTGGTTATATTGTGCTTGTTTGTTTGTTCTGTTGATTAGGTTCCTGTTAAAGGTGAGATCATATGATATTTGTCCTTCACTGCCTGGCTTAGTTCACTTAGCATAATGCTCTCCAGCTCCATCCATGCTGTCTCGAAGGGTAGGAGTTCCTTCTTTCTTTCTGCTGCATAGAATTTCACCAAACTTTAAGATATCTTGACATAGCCTGCCTAGGTACACATGAAGGATGACAAATGCACAATACACAATCATAGGTTCACTGGAGTTAATTACCATACTCAGAGGACTAGCCATAATTTCATTCATTTCTCCCGTGTGCATGAAATCATGCAGGAATAACAGGGAAAATGAAGTGATTAGAAGGATAAATGTGACTGTGTTTGTGTGTTGTAATAATTTTTCTACAGATTACTTTTTTCATTAATAATAGGTCACTTGTGACACATCTCACAACTGATCAGAGTACACAAGTATACCATAAAATTCCACTGCTTTTTCTTTGAAAATTGGGATTAGAGTTAAGCATAGGAAGGTGGACTATTTGTTCTTCATGTTTCGGAGGCTTGAAAAGGCATACAAACCTTCTCGATGAGCTCAATGCAGGCAGCCAGGTCCATCCCGAAGTCAATGAACTCCCACTCGATGCCTTCCTTCTTGTATTCCTCCTGCTCCAGCACAAACATGTGGTGGTTGAAAAACTGTTGCAGTTTCTCGTTGGTGAAGTTGATGCACAGCTGTTCCAGGCTGTTAAACTATGGGAAACAATAAATATAGGAAATTACTCATAACTTAAGTATTTGAATCTACAGAGCAGCTACTAATACTTTCTTCTAAATTTAAGGCATTTGAGTCATTAAATTAAAAAGGTTCAGATTGTTTTTTAAATTTATGATGTAATTCTAAAACAAAGGAGAATTGACTCCTCTACACTTTGCTCTCCAAATAACTGCATATGAGGCAAAATGCTATTAAATGAGGAGATCTTTTAAATATTTCCTTAGAGTAATTTAAGAAAGTGTTTCTGTACTCATCTGTTTGGATACAAGATTGATGTTGACTACTTTAACCATTCATGGAACATTTTTGAGACTTCTAGATTTGAAAGACTAAAACTCTTTTCTATTTATACCTATTTACTAGATTTTATATCTCTTCAAAGTCCTTTCTTTAGCATGAATTCCATTTTGTACTTTTTTGATAGTTGAAGATTTTAATACCCTTCTTTCAATAATTTACAGAAAAAGTAGGCAGAAAATCAGGAAAGATATAGTAGACTTAAATGATGGTATTGACTCACCTGATTGATATTCATAGAATTCTCCATTCAACAATATTTAGCAGAGCTCATGTTTCTTTCTCTTTTATCGTATAAAATTTGAAATCTTTAATATAACAAAGTACTTTATAATCTAAACAACATTCCATAATTTTAAAACCTTTTTCCTTAAAAAACCCACCACTTTCTTACTGCATTATGCATCATTTTTAAAAAATTTTATTTAAATTTATTGCAGTGACATTGGTTAATAAAATTCTATAGATTTCATGTGTACAATTCCATGATACATCATCTGTATATTGTATAGTGTGTTTACCACCCCAAGAATAGTCTCCTTCTGTCACCATTTATCATCCCTTTACCCTGTTCTGTTTTCCCTCACCCTTCTTTCCCTCTGGTAATCACCATACTGCTGTCTGTATCTGTGGGTTCTTTCTTTTTTTTCTCAATCCCTTCACCTTTTTCACCCAGCCCCCAACCCCCCTCTCCTCTGACATCTGTCTGTCTGTTCTCTATCTATGAATCTGTTTCTATTTTGTTACTTTATTTTGTTCATTAGATTCTACATATGAGTGAAATCATATGGTATTTGTCTTTCTCTGACTGGCTTATTTCACTTAGTATAATGCTCTCCAGGACTGTCCATGCTATCACAAAAAGGACAGATTTTCTTATTTTTTTTACAGCCAAGTAGTATTCTATGTGTAAATATACCATAGCTTTTTTATTCACCCATCTACTTATGGGCACTTGGACTGCTAATGTAAATAACATTGCAATGAACATTATGGGGTGCATATTTTTTTGAATTAGTGTTTTGGGTTTCTTTGGATATATTCCCAAAAGTGAGATCTGTGGGTAATAAGGCAATTCCACTTAAATTGTTTGAGGTAACTCCACTCTGCTTTCCACAGTGGCTGCACCATCTTCATTCCCACCAACAGTGCATGAAGGTTCCCTTTTCTCTACATCCTCATCAACACTTTTTTATTTTTTATTTTTTAAATTGAATTTATTAGGGTGACATTGAATAATAAAATTATATAGCTTTCAGGTATGCACCTCTGTAATATAGCATCTATATATTGTATTGTTTGTTCACCATCTCAAGTCAAATCTCCTTCCATCACCATTTATCCTCCCATACCCTTTTTTACCTCCTCACATCCCTTTCCTTCTGGTAATCACCACATTGTTGTCTGTGTCTGTGAGGTTTTTTGTTTGTTTTTTGCTTAATCCCTTCGCCTTTTTCACTCAGGCCCACAACACCCCTACTTTTTGTTTGTTGACTTTGTATGCTTTAAATGATCGGGATTTGCATTTCCTAATTTTCTCTCAATCATAACTCACATCAAAAATCTCAAAGCCAGCAATGTCCAAGACTCCAATGAAGTACTGTCTGGGCTGCTTGGTGTCCAGCTGCTGGTTGATGCGGGTGACCATCCACAGGAACATCTTCTCGTAGATGGCTTTGGCCAGAGCACCCACTGAGTTGTATACCTTCAGGAACAATGGTAGTTTAGTTTTTGAATTGAAAACAATGATGGACCTTTGAGTCTCCTTTGGCTCAAATGAATCAGGAGGTTTAAGTCATGTTTACCTGCTGCACAGTCTGGCCTTTGGTGACATACTCATTGCCGACCTTGACCCTGGGGTAGCAGAGGGCTTTGAGCAGGTCAGCAGAGTTCAGACTCTGAAGATAGGCTGCTTTGTCAGCAACTGCATGAACAAGGTGAGGACAGTGAAACTGATCAAGGCTTATATAATTTAAGGTGTGAATGACAATGACACAGGAAAAAATTTTTGCTTGAAGAGAATATGTGCAAATGTAGCAAAATCTATTCATTTGCTGATATTGCTTCAAAATTATTGCTACCTTTTACGTTAATTTTAGTCATTTTTTTGAGATGATAATTTGAAATTTGAGGAATTAATGCTCTGTGTGATATTCAAAACATAGCTAAAGTGGGCCACAGACAAAAAAAATTGAGAAATTCTAATCTAAGGGAGTAGTGACAGTAAAATTTAGATTTCTTTTTTCCAGTGCACATGGATACACAAAATATTCACTGAAATGAAAAATGTTTTAATCAAATTGCAAATACTATCTTGCAATAAGTCAATGAAAAATAGAATGGGCAGACATCACATCACCACAGATCTGCTCAGTCATGTAAAATACTAAGCAGTGTGTCATTTTTATTCCTGTCATAGGGTAACTCAAAGTAAAACCATGGTCTGTGCCTCTGAGGAGCTGATGGAGTCAGTTCTGTCAATTGAAAGAAGTAAACAGGAGTGGTACCTTCAGTGCCATCTGGCTCGGCTTGCTCTTCCCTTTGCTTTTGCTTGAATTTCATGTTCCCATAATGCATCACAGCTCCTGTGAGCTTGTAAATGGCCACCTTTTCATCAGCACTGAAACCCAGGATGTCCACAGCACTCTGTGAAGAGTTGAATTTAACTCATCTCACAATTATTACCACAGCAGACTCAGAATATACCTCCTGCTTTTTTTCTTACCAGACTTTGTCTTATATTTGATTAACACATTTTCATTTCAAAAGGCGCTCATATTCATCACCATTTTGTTTCACATAGCAACACCAAGAAGTATGTATCAGCCTTCCCGTTGAGTCATGTGGATGGTAAAGATACTATATGATTTGCCCACACTCACTTAGCCAGGACTCGAGCTCTTGCTTTGGATACCAAGGCCAGTGCTTTTCCCATTTCTCCACATTATTAGCCTGGCCTTGCTATATATACTTATTGTCTCATGGCTTTTCTTGATCTTTTCTCCAGCCTCTCTAATCACTCTGTTTGCTCCTTCTTCTTCTACATTGTCCTAAACTAATACATAATCAAAGTCTACCTTTTCACCCTAGCAGGCATGAAGAGTACTATTGGGAAGAAAATATGAGGACAATAGCAATAGCCTGGGTTTTTTCCATATTCCTCTCTAATACCAGGTTACAGCTTAGCTGATCATGAGATACCTGGCAGTGAACTTACCGGATCATTATTGGTGTAGGGAACAGATATTTGTGGAAAGAACTTTCTCATTATATTGAAATATATTTCTGTCTTCTTTCTTTGTCAGATTTCGATTATCTTCTTAGTTGCCCAGGCTAGGCTTTGAAAAGGCTTTCACAAAGGGGGCAGGCATCAGGCAGGAAAGAATGTTTATTTACTACTCTTGTCTCCTAAGACTCTTTCCTCAGATTGTTGCCTTCAGTTCCAGCTCACTGACTCTAACTATTTACAGAACTTAGACATTATTACAGAAGTCCTGGAGCAAGACTGCTACATTTTTTAAAATTTGAAACTAGGAGGTATTTCTCAACTCCATATCACATTTGGACATGTGAATATAATAACAAGATATAGAGAGTAAGAGCTGATATTTATAAGATAAAGGCATACAAGTAATTCACAGACTCTTTGAAAATAATATTTGAAAAGAAAAGTATATTTGCAAGCAACTTTAAATCCTATCTTAGGAATGTTGGGGTATTCCCATTGCTATGAAAGTTAATCAAATAAAATTGATTATTCAGAATTTCAAGAGAAAACACAAAATATGTACATATAGAGAAAATAAGTCAGAGAACCCTTTAAAAAAAAAAGATGAGGGAGGGAAAAACTGTAGTTGCAAAAATAAATGTAAAAGCCTCATGGAGTCCCAAAAAGAATAATATTGTGGTAGACAATTCATGGCTTCTCACACTCCTTGGGGTGGTGAGGCTTATATTATTAGCCCATAAAGGTATATTCAAACAGATTTTGTGTTTACATCTGAGTATAGAGGAACTGTGGGGATTGCATATTCCATTATAAAAATTTTAAAATATTGTAGTTCTTTCTCATGTTCTTGGGTATAGGGTTTGACAAAAAATAGAAGAGAAGCATCACTAATGGAGTATAAAAATTGACCAAAAATGACTGATAAAATAACAAAAAATAGAGAATCAATTAACCAAGGAATGACAAAGACCTAACGCTTTAGACACTTAATTTTTCTAATACATATTGGTGGGCAGGGGCATTGAAATATCTTGTACTTTTATTCCAGGGGTAGAAAAGCTGAAAAGGTAGTACTTCCTAGTTACACTTTTTTTCTACTAATGCTATCTACTCCAATAGAAGAGAGTGTTGTATAATGTAAAATGAATTTGCCTTTTCCTGCTTTTCCTCATGTTGTATCTATTACTTACATCTGTGGCCATCAGCTCTTCCTGATCATCAATGCTGGGCACTGTAATTTCACCTTGACTGACAAAGGCAAAGTCATATGGGTTGGTGGTGATCAAAAGCATTTCTGAATACATGGAAGAGAATAATTATAGATAGAGTTACTTTGGTCATCAAAAACATTTTAGAGGGACTTCTTAGAAGGGCTGTTATTGTCAGTCAAAGATATTTCTTACCAATGAGCTCTGGTTTCTTGTTGGACATGATTTGATAAAATATGTGGTAACTTCTTTCAGCCTTTAGCTGGAAAGTAACTCGGGACTTCTCTAGCAGATCTAGAAAGTAAGATAAAGCACATTCAAAAGAAAAGGCCATGGTGGAAAATAGATAAAAATAAGATTTTAAATATATACCTCAAAGGAAAACATACTCTGTAACTAAAATTTATTAACTTACATGTTTCAATATCTGCAGAAGCCAGTTTGCCTGTGGCCCCAAAATGGATCCTGATAAATTTACCCTTAAGGAGACAAAAAAGAAGTTATTGTTCATATTAAGGTAGATGCTAGCTCTTTAGCTATGGAATGAATAGATGGAAAATATATTATTATCAGATGTGTTGAAGAGGCAGTTCTAATTCTCACATGAATAGGAAGACCAAGAAACTTACGAAGCGAGAGGAGTTGTCATTCCTCACGGTCTTGGCGTTGCCAAAGGCCTCAAGTAGGGGGTTGGCACTGATGATTTGATCTTCAAGGGTACCCTTAAGAGAATTGAGTAAGACAGATAAAAAAACTCTGCAAAAGAGGAGTTGCTGTTTGCTAAAATAAGTTCTCATTGATCTTTCCCCTTCTCCTTTCCCCCTTCGCAATAATCTGTAACTTTGGGGTAAGATTTTCTAAGGTGAGTGAGGAGGACAATTGTGGGGAAGGGGACACCCCATTGACAGGGTCTTGATTTCTGTATCCCTCAGGACCAGTTTTTCCTCCTAAATAAATGGTCGTGAGAACTTTTGCATATTGAACCTGCCAATATACTTCATTCTCACAAGTCCTTCCAAGAGTTATCCCAAATCTGGCATTGCATGCAGTTAAGTTGCCTTGATTCTGAAGTTCTGAGGTCACATTTTAAAACCTTTTAGTTCTTCCATACTGAAATGAATATCTTGCCCACCTGCAGTTTGCCACCAGGAGCAGGTTCCTCTTTTTTCTTCTCTCCAGTAACTGCAATTGTTGCAAAGTACTGGATGACACGCTTCGTGTTCACAGTCTTCCCTGCACCAGATTCTCCGCTGTCAAGTCCAGACAGAATAAAAAGTCAGAATGTAAGGCTGTAGTAGTTACTACTACAAGAATCAAAACTCAACAGAAAAAGATAGGAAATGTGCATACGTAATCAGGATCGACTGGTTCTCCCGATCTGTGAAGAGAAACCAAAACCCCAGGTGTTTAAAAACAACTTGGCACATAGATTAACACAGTACCTGTAAACTCAAAATTGTCTTAAAACTACCTCCTCACACAAAAATAGTAACTGTATCAATTGGTGCTTTGCTTTTTTCACAAGGTACTTTTAAAAAATAACTAGCAAAAGATGTGCTAATTAATCAGTGTGTTAAATTTCCATTACCTTTAATGTAATAAAATATGTAATGCATTATTTTACCATATTAGCTATGAGAATAAACTATTGATATCAGATGAATGAATGAGTTTCATGTTTAATGTCCCATTAATTACCTAGTTCATCATTCAAAAATCCTGTTGTGATATTAATGTCTAATCCAAAGTTTAATATAGTAATTGTGATAACTTCTTAGCATGAAATTCAAAAGTTTACTTTTTAGAAGAGACAATATATTAGTTGCAATTAAAATGCATAGTTGGCACCTAGATTTGGTTAATTTTGAGCTAGAATTTGCACGAATTAATTTGGATTTTAGCATAGAAATATAAGCAAAACTCCTTTTTTTGGGAACTGGTACCTTTTATTCTAAATATACTCCTTAATTTTACTAGTGCTGTTATTATGTCTTTGCTAAACATTCTATTCTCAAAGTACTGGCTCTATGTCTTCTGTGTTACCAGTATACAAATCTTTTATTAGTGGCTATAGAAATTGTATTTATGGATTTGCTCACCAGTCAGCATGAACTGATAGGCATTGTCAGAGATGGAGAAGATGTGGGGCGGGGCCTCCTGGCGCTTTTTGCCTCGGTAGGCAGACACCACCTCAGGGTTGTACACTGGCAGCCACTTGTAGGGGTTGACAGTGACACAGAAGAGGCCCGAGTAGGTCTGTGGGAAATGACAAGGTTGCTCAATCAGTAGTCACCTCATTAATCTGCCTGGGAAATAAGTAGAGAGAGACCTAAATATTGCATTTAAGGGACCTAAGCCTTAAGTTTTCATAAGGCATAATGGTCTCATTCATTTGCTACCTCCCTCTAAGCACCTTCTGCTACACAAAATGCTGCAGTTTTCCAACTATCTCAGTATTAAGTAGATGGTTTTCCACATGCATATTTTCAAATACATCAGAATTTACAACACTAACCAAATGATTGGCCTTAAAATAATGTTGAGTAGCAAAATGTGAAAATAAGGTTTTGTTTTAGCTAACATGGTACATAGAGTTATTGAAAAGTAATGTCAATGGGGTTGCTCACGTAGATCATCCAGGCTGCATAACGCTCTTTGAGGTTGTACAGCACAGCAGGCTCGTGCAGGTGGGTCATCATGGCCATGTCCTCGATCTTGTCATATTTGGGAGGGTTCATAGAGAAGACTTGATCATCCTTAACTGTGACAGTCTTAAGAAAAGAGGGAGTCAGTGTGTATCAACTAAGTAGTAGAAAAGTATCAATTATGTCTCTCCCTCCTTTTATTTACTTATTTATTTTTACTCACAGTTCCACCTTCAGTCTTGGCTGTCACTTTCCCTGCTTCCCTGCTCTGCACTGTTGCTTTCACATAGGACTCCTTAGGATCCACCACAAAGACAGAATTCTTGGCATCAAAGGGCTTATTCTGGGCTTCAATTCGCTCCTTTTCAGATTTTCGGAGGTAAGGAGCAGCCTCCCCAAAAACTGCCATCTCGGCATCGGAACTCATGGCTGTGGGTTATTGATGGCAACACAGCACCAAGTGTAACTAGAGGGAAGAAACAGTTGGATGATGACCCAGGTTGCAGGTGGGCATGGTCCTATTGCTCTCCCGTTTGGTGAATGGACTTCATTGGCCATGCTTATTTCCTCATCCCTGCTTTTAGGAGTCACTCCTGTGTGTTTTGTACAGGTTCAGAAATGTTAGATCATTGAGTTGAAAGTCTTATTTTGGTAGCTTAATTTTTGTGAAATTTTAAGCCTCCATTGTATCTTTTGTATCAAGTGAGATATATGGAGGAATTGACGTTTCACTCAGCAACATTTGTAATACCCCAAGTGTGTTCAGAATCTCTTCTTTTTCTGCTTGCTTTTCTTTTCTTTCCTTTCTCTACACATCCCCTTTTTTTGACATTGTGATGATACAATTAATTGGAAAATAACTGTTAACAATGGCTTTACAACCTAAATGAAATTATTTAAAATACTCAATTATTTAAACAAATTTTCTTGCTGCCCAAATTATTCAAGATGGATATATAAACTGGATGTAAAAAGATATTAAAATTGAACATAGGAAAATACATCTGTTCTTTGAGAACATAGTCCAGGTCGAAAACACCTAATAAACTCCTAGTTAACTGACAAGCATTAGGTAATTAAAGGGGAAAGTAAGTACAATGATAGCTGAAAATCCAATGAATGATATTATGCTAACTCAAAATTGTATTATATCAGTTCTTAAATTGTGTAAAAACCAGAAATATTATCTAAACAGAATATAACTTTAAAATTTTCTTGGAAAATATCTGAATTTTTAATAAAATATTTCTAGGAGTTGCATACTTTTAGTCTATACTTCTCTTTGTTTTTAGCTGGATTTTAGCATACATAGCCTTTTTATCTGATTCTTATTGCTTTCGGTCTCTCTCTCTCTTCCCCCTCCTCTTATTTAAAAAAATACCAATCTTCTAAATATATCTTCTGAAATGAATAGCCAGTATAAGGTTTCAAACCAAGATAAACTTACATTTTTCCCACTGTCATATTAATTGTGAGAAAATAAGTCCTCTCACCCTTGTGACAAGGACAGAATGATTGCCCAGAGTTAAAGTAGGTGACCTTTGTGGAGTAGAAGAGGGGCTGGTTTGTGGAAAGCAGTGTCTTGGTTGTTAGCAGCAATACAACATCAACCTTTTATAAGCTTTCCAGGAGTTTTGGTCGAAACCTCCTCTCAGCTCATAATGTTAGATATGGAATTCGCTACCTACTAATCTCTGAGATCAGTGTAATTCATACTTGTTAAAGTTTCTTGATAATACAGTGAAATTTAAACATTTTCAGGGGACAGATATCGAAACATTTAATGTTAGGGGTTTTTTTTTCTTCAAAGAAGAACTGTTACTGTGTTACATTTTTTTAAATGTCTGTGCTTGTTTTTACACCAGGTAATTTGGATTAACTACCATGTAGAGATTACTATGTACAGTGTAGCCACAAAATACAGAAAGGATGTTACCCTCCCCATTTCATGGCTGAAATCAGTCATTTCCCAGCTTGTATGTCACAAGCCCTCAAGGATCCTCAAGCTTGTTGAAGCAAGTTCTTGAATTTGCCTGCACAGTGATAATTGCCTTCAGTTCAACAAGCAATTCCCACACAAACAATATGTTTTCTTTTCTAAATGAATGCTGCTGAATTAAATATAAACTCATTTAAAATAATTATTACATGTATAGTAGGTTTTCATCATTATGTGTATTCCTAACATAATGCAGAAAGTACAGATTCTGACACTTAGAGTTGGGGGAGGTCCATTAAATGTTTCTGATTCTATGGGAAGGGTCCTAGGAAACCACTGACTTAGATCATAGATGGCAAGAGCTGGAGGGACCTTTATGGCCACCTAGAATCTAGTCTTGTCATTTTATGGATGAGGAGACTAAGGCTCAGAAAGACGAAGGGTCATTCAGTGACACAGAGGTATAAGTGGTGGTACTTGGACATGAGTCCTGTTCCCCCAAGTTCACTTTAGGACATATTAGTGCTAATTCCATTGCAACACACTATTTCAAGATATATAAATGCCAAGTGGCTTCACCAGGCAACTAGAGTTAGTGGAAAGCCTGGACTGGCACCTAGAAATTTTGACTTCCAGATCAAGCCATTGTTGCTATTACCATTCCATCTCTCTGATATATCCTTATGGTTTTAAGTTTTAGTAGTAGTTTACATTAAATGTTGCATGTGATTGTTGCATACTATCTACAGTTCTAACAACATGTAAAACAGAAGAGTCATTAAGATTTTTGTTATTAAATGGTCTGAACAGTCAAGATTTTATGAGAAGCCATTCTTAGAGAGCATGGCTTATAACCTATTCCCAATAGTAAATTAAGATATAAAATGGTAGCTCTTTAAGACATAGCAATATAGAGATCCCTTTGTTCTTTAGACTGTAATAACAGATTATTCTTACCTCTTGTGTTACCAGGTGGAGAAGGTGGCAGGCTCAAAGCAGACTACTGTTGAAAGAAAAACAAACAAAAGAATGTGGATTCTTTTATTTTTTCAATTTAATCTATTTAATTCAATTTAAAATATTAGTAATTTTTGTGCAGCATAATGTCACCCTTAGGAATGTTACAAAGAAAAATTAAAAATTGGCAAACAGGAGCCATCTCCCTTAAGTGAATAATAATTCAGGAGTGTAAAACTAGCTGAGTGTTCTTCCATACATACCTTAAAGAATTTTGATGAAGGACAGGACACAGGCATCTGGGTTCTACTTTTATAGAGACCATTCTGCAAACACAGCAGCCACCTCAGCTGTCCTAGCTGGGAACCTACTTGGCAATCTCTTTGCGTAATATTCACTGACTGTGGCTGTGAATGGATATAATTAGAAATATTTGCTGTCAACTATAAACAATTTGACAGAGGATAATCTAGGGCTTTTTTAATAGGCATTTGATAGGGATGGGGATTCAGGGCTTCTAAAGCTGTTTCTTCAGCTTTGGTGTTGCGTCATTCATCACTGAACTCAAAGCCAGGTTCCCACTTATTCTCTTGCCTATAAAATTGGTCTGGCAGAATGAGCCTGATGTGAGGAGTTCAGGACTAATTGATTTGTTAGCACTTAGAGCCATTGAAAAGCTGGGATGAGTTTTAGATCTGACACAATGATTGGAAGCAGTGAGTGATGGATATTAAGGCAGAATTCTTAGCCCAGGTCTGGATTTTAGAAACAGTGGTGATAGATTCTTTTAAAGTCTGAAAGTCTGAACATGAAGGAGAAAATTAACTTAGATTAGGCAGCGGTGATGGACCATAAGGAATTTGGAATGGATATAAACACTTCTGTTCCTTTTCTGGAGGACTTACCGTGGATATCTCCAGCTCATATGTTTTCATTGAGGGGACAACAGAATGCTGTGTGATGTTCCATGCATGTTTCCACTGCATAATAGAAGGAGATACAAAACATGCATTTCTAGTTCATGGGCAAATCCTCACGACTAGCTGTAGCTCTAATGAGGTGGGTACTACATATTTTAATTTAAGGTGGGAGGAAAGACAATACTCTCTTTGTGAACTAAGAAGATGAATGGGCCACAACATATGAGCATGATACTTTTCACTTGGATTTTGGTGGTTTTGCCACATATGCAGCTGTTACTGAATATGATAGGAAGTCCCTAAGATTGGGTGTGATATTTTCTTTTCATCTGTCATCTGCTAGCTGAAATTACTGATTAATGTGATTATAGTTTTTATATATCCTATTGACTTAGAATTTCTTTTTAACATGTAACAGATTGAATCTTTTCTACTTTTTATTTCTTTTGATACAATACTGTGGAATAGTTGGTCAGACTTTTTTTTTTAAATCTCCATGGAAACAATTCTTAGAAGTCTAGGGACTTACCCAAAATATGATGTTCTAAGCCAGAAAGAAGAAACATCTAATTTGTCTCTAATTTAAGACTTTCATGACTCACTTATTTTTACTTCTTTTGCAACTTAATATCTAAATTATAGACATAAATGTTATCAAACATATGTACTACTTGTGGAACTAGAAGATAAAATAAGGAACTGTGAATGAGACCAAGATACATAGGCGGAGTTATACAGTTCTGGCTGATGAGGACTCTGCCTAAAAGTCAGAACTTTGACCAATCACAGATAGACTGAGCATTCAGATCTTGAACACTCTAAAATAAGACAGTGATGTTGTAGTGGAGACTGGCATGGTCCACTGTGATGGATCCTGGCCGGCAGGATCCATGTATGTTGTGGCTGCTTGTGAACAAATACACATGGACAACAGGGACAGCACAGCCACTCTCTGAGAGAGAGAGGGGAAGAGGGCCAGAGAGCTCAGTCCTTGCCTGGGCAAGCTTTTATTGCTTTTTTGGGTATATTACATGGAGGGTAGTCCTCATTTACTATGCACAGGTTCACTGCAGGGGATTACCTTTTATAGATAACAAAAGAAAGAATGTTGCTAACTACTTCAAAGAGAAAGATGTTGCAGATGGGGGGGAAGTGGTTGAACCTGGTCACACTCTATACTTGGAAGGTTTAGCTCAGATTTTAGGAAGTTGCAGTAAGCCCTTGCTACCGCAATTCAGGGTGAGGGAGTTTTAGCAAAAGCATGTCTCATAGCAGTCTAGGTACAAGGCAGGCCTGATTCCCCATGGGAAAAACCTCTCCATGGGCATGGTCCTCCATGCCACGCGCTCCCTACTGATTTTCCATGTGAGTGCTGAGATACATTTCCATGCCATGCGAAGCGGTTTCCTACAGTCCACCAGGAGTGGCTCAGAGAACCTTGCAGAGCTTGTAAAGGGAGAAGAGAGCCAACGCTGAAAGAGGGAGGAGACATTTCCCTTATACTTGCTTTTCTATGGACTGTCTAAATAGGAAATACAGGAAGTTAACACTAAAACTTCTTGTATTTGTGTGGTTCTTTATGATTAGGTATGAGTGGGAAGGAGAGTGATTTTGGATGCTACACTTTAGCAGTCTGGATAAAAACATCTCTCTAACATTTCTCCCTCATTATCCTCAAGATTTGGAAATATTATAGTCTTCTGTGACCTTGTACTTCTTTATCAATTAAAAACACAAATCTGGTGAAAAACCTGATATTCACTTCACGTAATAGAGTTGTAGGATTAAATTAGATTATATAAGTAATTTACAGTATATAATATTATTTTACTATATCATAAGTGGAAATTATACGTAATCTCATTTAGTTTGTATACACACAGAGACACACATGTGTACAATGCTTAAAATAGTATCCACCAGGGGCTGCTGAAGTAGACATTTCTTAATTAGAGGTAAAGGCTACAATAGCATGCTGATATTTTCCCCAAATATACCCAGGGAGTCAAAGTAGTAATAAAGGGCTGCAGACAGGTGGTGGTTAGGAAATGTCAATGAATAGGATTATTTTGTTGTTTTTATGTTTTTCTTATGTAAATTGTGTTAAAAATACTGTTGGGAACTAGGTTGAAGAAAATGTTTATGTCCTAGCTTCTGTGGTGTACAGCATGACAGTATGACTGTAATAAAACCCCTTGCTATTTGGCAAGTCAAATTGCTGTTTGTCCTCTATTAAATTTCTCTGGGGCTCTACCGGGTCATCGCTACTGAAAAGAAGTTGTATATTCATTTTAAGCCAACTGCTTATTACATTTTAGTGTTCTCATTCTACCATGTGGCTACAGTCATTTACTCATTTGCCTATTCAATATATATATTGAATGTCCACTATGTGTCAGCCACTGTTTTAGCACAGGGTGTCACTATGAAAATTGGCCAAGCCCTTGCCCTCATGGAAATTTTAGTTAATGGGGGTGGACATACACAAACTAATGAACAAGTCAATACATAGTGTGCCAGATACTAGTGAGTGCTAAAAATAAAGCAGAGTAAAGGGGAAAGGGAGTGCTGTACCAAAGTGGGTGATACAGAAAGGTTTCTAGAATATGGTGAAATTTGAATAGAAGTTTGAAGGAAGTGAAAAAGCAAGCAGTATGGATATCTAGAAAAAGAGTAGTTTAGACAGAGGGAACAGAAACTGCAAAGTCCCTGAGGCAGGAGTACACCTGTTTAAGGAGCAGCAAGGAAACCTATAATCAGGCAAAATGGTCAAAAATGGAAGAGTGGCAGGAGATGAGGTAGGGAGGGCCATGTAATGTAGGATCTTGTGGTGACTTTGGCTTTTAATCTAATTGAGATAAATCAGGAAAGAAATTTGGGAAGTGGATCGATGTAATCTGACTGAAGATTTAAAAGAACCACTCAGATACCTGTATTGAATGTAGATTATAGGCTGCAAGGGAAGGCCAAGTATAGGCAGCAGGCTATTGCTACAATGTAGATGGAATATAATGGTGGTTTGGGCCATATTCCAGTTATAGTAACTACGTAACAAATTACCCCAAACATAAGGGCTTAAAACAACCTTTTTATTATGCTCATGAATTCTATGGGTCATGAATTTGGAATGTCAAAGGGACACAGCAGTCTGTTCTACAATATAGGGGACCTCTGAGAACCCCAAGCCTGGGGATGATTCAGCATCTAGGGGCAAGTATTGTGGCAGACCCTTCTGTGTGGCGATGCACAGGACCCACGCCCACAGATAGGTTCTCTCGTGGGTAATCAGATTTGCAATATACCTAGGCTGTTTTGAGCTTGCTCTTCGCTGAAACCCCCTCACTCTGCAAGTACCTTGCAGAGACTAGTGTAAATGGCTGCCTACTCATTTGCTAATATCCTTCTTTTGTGATGTAATAAGGGGCATTGGCTTCTTTGTTGTAACCTGGGGGTAGTGAAGGAGAACCATCTTGTAATGTAGGGAGAGATACAGAATAAAGGCCTGTCATGGCGAGCACTGTGGCTTTTGCTCCTCTTGAAAGAAAAGCCATGCTATTGTCCTAGTTCCTCCACCAGACTCAGTAGTCCATGTGTATGTTTTATTTCATCCATAATGACATGGACACTGCTGGCTGGTGTCCACATCAAAGTATTATGTCTCATAATAAAGGTTAGAGAAGAAAGGATTGTTTAGAATGGTAGCTAATAAATGAAGTGGCATTTGGAGTTAGACATGAGGCCAAGGGAAGCTTTGTTAAAAGACTGGGGAGACTAAGCATAAATGTGTTGATAAGATGGATCCTACAGAGTTAGATAAACTAATGATGCAAGAGAGGGAAAGAATAATTGTGGCACACTGGCAAGAGGGGCTGGAGTTCAGAGGCCAAGTGGAAGGGTTGGACTCTGATGAAAGCAGGGACACTTCATGTATGAGGCAGGAAGACAGAAAGTGAGGGCAGGATGCAGGTTAGAGGTTAGTTGGTAGATTTGCTGGTAGAAAGATGTGGGAATTTCTATTTCCTTGCTTCAGTTTTCTCAATGAAGTACGAGGCAAGGTCACTGGCTGAGAGTGAAGGCAGTGGAGGAGGTACAGTGCATATACAGATAGAAGATGTGAAGTGTTCATTTTGGAGTATCTCAGGCTTGCCTAGAAGTATTGAATTATAATCATGAAGTTAAAGTGAGAACAGCTTGGTAGATCTGTACGTTTTTCTCCAGCAACTTTAGTTGCTTGCATGTGACCATAGACAATACCAACAGTGAAATATAGGGAGAGAAAGGCAAGGAGTTAAGAATCTTTTCAGTCGAGGGATTATAATACTAGACCACAAAATCTAAGCTTGGATAAGGAAGAAAATAAGAATAAAAGGGCAAATATCAAAACAATGAGAAAGTGGCATGGGTCAATGAATAAGTAGTCTCAATGATGTCAAAGAATTGCAGGGATAGACTCTCTGGAATAGGTGAGCTGGAAGAAGAGGAGATAATTGATAGAGATTGAATAGAATAAATTCCTCCTGGTTGTGGTGTATAATTCTTTTTAATATACTGTTGTGTTCAATTTGCTAATATTTTGTTGGGGATTCTTTCATCTATGTTCATAAGATATACTGGTATGTAGTTTTTCTGCCTTATAATATCTTTACCTGGTTTTTTTATTAGGTCATGCTGGTCTTACAGAATGAGTTAGAAAAACGTTCCCTTTGTCTTTATTTTCTTGAAGATATTGTGGTGAATTGGTATTATTTCTCCTAAATGTTTGGTAGAATTCAGTAATAAAGGAATCTGGGCCTGGTGCTTTTTGGGGGGAAAGCTTAGTAGTTATTGATTTAAATTTTTTAATAGATATATGCCTATTCAGATTATTTATTTCTTCTTGTATGCTTTGGTAATTTGTGCAGAGACTGAATGGGATGTTTGAGATTGGGGTTTTGTGAAGGTACAGACATTCATAATGATGAAGTCAGTGATGACTATATGATTTATCACTCTGAAATTTGAACTTGCTTTGAATAACAGGTGAGGTAAGACAAATGCAATAATTGAAGAGGAGGGATAAGGTAGGGTGCATTAACGAAATAGGAGACATAAGACAGGATGGAATAACTGAACGAGATATGATGTGTGGTAACTGAAGAGGGGGGATAAGAAAGGATGCAATAAATGAGAGGGAGGGAGAGAGAGGGAATGAGAGAACAAGATGTCATAACTGAATGCAGAGAGAAGGTAGGATGGAATAACTGAAATTGATAAGAAATAATGCAATAAATGAGAGAGGATATAGAAAGGACAGAGAAGGAGAGAGAATAAGATATAATTAATGCAAATGAGAAATAATAAAAGAAGAAATAACTGAACTGCAGAGGTAAGACAAGATATAACAAATGAGCAGATAAGATAATACAAGGTGCAAAATGATGAGAGACAAAACAGGGTGGAGTAACTGGAAGAGATGAGACAGGTTGCAATAAATGAAACTGTCAGATGAGATAGGATACAATAAATATACAGGAAAGATAAGAAAGGATGCAGTAGCTGGACAAGAGTTATGTCAAGGAGCAATAACTGAGCGGGAGACATGGACAGGATGCAATAACTGAATGTAAGAAATAAGACATGATAGAATAACTCAATGGAAGAGATAAGACAGGAGAGGACAATTTAACAGGAGAAAGTATTATGTAATTGCTCTAGGGAGATTCTTCTTCCAACTAGGGAAGTCTTCTTAGAGCTGGTGCTCTTGAAGGATGAGTAGGGTGAACTTACAAGGAAGGGGAAGGAGCAATATGGTCAGAGGCAAAAGAACCAGGAAGCATATGACAGTCAAAATGAAGGTTTAAGTCTATGTGGGCATCATAGATCATGTAAGGGTGGATGCCTGACTTCGAAAGGAAGTATTAAAGGGAGTAACATTTAAACTGAGACTTAAAGGATAGGTAAATATTTGCCAAATAGAAAGATTGGAGGGCATATAGGAAGCAAATTCAAAAGTAAGGAAACATCATTCATTCTTCAAAATACAATTTATGAGCATGTACTCTACTCAAGCATGATACAGAAATCAATGAGACCCCTTATCTACACTTATGTAGCTTGCATTTTAATGTGTGAGAAAGATATTATTTATGGTTTAGTAAATGATAAGTGAAGAGATCATAACAGGGAAATCTGACCTATTCTAGAGTCTAGAAAGGTTTTCTTAAAGAAATGAAATATAAGCTGAGATTTAGAGGATAAATAGGCCTTCTCTAGTCAAAGCATGGAAGTGAGAGGTGAGAAAAGATTCCAGGAAGCTGAGGAACAATGTGTTAAGTCCCTGAGGTGATAAGGCTTATAGTATATTCATGGAACTGAGAGGAGGTCAGTGCAGCTGAAACCTAAGGACAGGAGGAGAGTATCTCAAGGTGAAGCTTGGTAGGTCAGCAGGGCAATCTTTGGGATTTTAGTTTTTATGGTAAGAGCAAGGGAGTGATCTTAAGCTAGAGGGTGATGTGATCAGATTATTGTTCTTAAAAAGATCTCTCTGGCTATAGTTCAGATTTTGCCAGAATGGTTTAGACTTGGGAAAGAAGAATAGATGTGTGAAAGACCAGGCAGTAGATGATGACAGTCTGGATGAGGACTATGGCAGAAAAAGAGAGAGAAGTTGATGGTTTTGAAAGATATTTAGGGGCAGTAAAGAAAAAACATAACATTGATTGGATATGGGTGAATGAGGACAGGTAGATTTCAAGGCTGATTCCTAAATATTTAGCTTGAGCAACTGAATCATTACTATTGCCATCTACTTTGAGGAACAGTTAGGAATACAAGAGAGGTTTTAAGGAGGGTAAAAGAGAATTATTAATATGTTTAGTTTGAGGTGTTTATTTGCAGAGATATCAAGTCTGGAGCTCAGAATAGAGAACTAGGATTGGGATAGAAATTTGAAATTCTCGGGTTATAGATGGTAAAGAAGCCAAGGGAGTGGATGAGATCATCCAGGAGAAAATGTAAAGTGAGAAGAAAGGGGCTTGAGATGGAAATTTGAGTCACATTACATAGAATTCACAAAAACATTTGATGGTTAGGCAGAAGCAGATGAGCTGATGCAAGAGAAGAAAAGAGAAGCTGGAAAGCCAGAACTATAAAGAAAACCAGGGTAGGACAGAGTTTTGGAACTCAAGGGAAGAGACCGTTTCCAATAAGAGAGAATGACCAGATGTATAATAGGCGGTTAGAAGGTCAGTTTAATTACAGATTGAGAAGTGTTCATTTGATTTAGCAAAAAAAGAAGTGACAGGATCATAGTGAAATCCATTTAGGTACAGTATAGGGAGCAGAAGCCAGATCGAAGTGAGTTGAGGAAGTGGGAGGTAAGGAAATGGAGACTCTTGCAAAATTTTATTGTAAATTAGGGAAGTGAGATAATAACTAGAGAAAAAATGGATAAAGGGAGAGCTTAAGAAAGGATCCAGTAGAGTAAGAATGGAATAAAGGTGAGGGAAAGGAATGGTCCATTTTGTAAATATTTTAAAGTAGGGGGATGAGTTTCAGAGCCAGGCAGGGGAGGTGGCTCTAAATTGGAGGAGAGACCCACACAGGGAAAGGAAGAACATGACTTGGCAGTAGAAATGTAAGGCAATTTTCATCCAATGGCATCTACTATTTTTCTTTCAAGCAGAATGTGAAATTATTCTCCAGGGCCAAAGGGCAAATGGAAATTTGGGAAGAGTGTAGAAGATTTCAAGTAGAGAGAAATAGAATGTTTGAGCGTTTGAGCAAGTTGACAAAATAACTGCTGAAGGCCCAGTGGGTTTGCTGGTTAGGAATTTATAGTGGTACCATTTTCCCTGAAGTGTGAAGTAGTAAATTATCTAATTCATTCGGATTTAGTGTTTTTACACTCCAGTATAATAGAGGGATAGGAGATGGCAAAGGAATTCTATGGTATTGCCGTGACAGTAGGCAAAGATAGATGATGAGTTTTTGCTTAGTTGGGAGAGAAATAAAGGTAAAATAGGGTCTGATGAAAATGAAAGAAGTAAAAGGCCAGAATATGGTGTTGAAGACCTGTTCTGTTGGGTGTAGTTCAACAAGCAAGCTAGAAAATCAGGAAGGAGTTGCTTGGTTTGGTGACTTTGAAGATGTGGCATTTTTCTGGAGTGAGGCTGCAGAAGAGGTGGAATGGAAGAGGAGAAAGTAGAAGGTGGGAGTCATTGAATTGAATGAATGATTCATGTGGACATTGAAGTCTCCTAGAAATGTGACAAGAATTGGGTGACAAGGGAAGAGGTGCCAAACTCTTTAATAAATAAAAAGTCAGTAGATAATAGCAATAGGTATAGGGAATAGCCGAATAGTGTGAATCTCAAAACAGGAAGAACTTTTTACAAGAGTATAAGCAGCAATGGAGACCAAAGGTGAGGAGGGGATTTTGTGTCTAGCTCATGACTAAAGAGAGAATAATTGTTACCACTTAAGAGAACTTCCAGGGAAGCATTGTTTTCAGGGAGAGGCAGACTGAAATTTAAGCCAAGTAGTGGGGGAATGTTCAAGGGACATAAGAAATCTCACGCTTTTCAGGAGGGTCAGTATTAGATGAAAGTATAACTAAGATTGGCTATTGTCATCAGACCCTATCTTGCTTCCCTACATCTTTGCTTAACATTTGTCTGTTTATCTATTCATTTTCTTATGAAGTGAATAGCCAAATGAAATGGCAATGTGGAATTGAATGAATAGTTTGTAACCTTTAGCAGGATATTGGATAATATATTGAGGACTGTTAACTATTTTATAGGTTACTTTAAAGTGAGCTCAAGATGTTGTATTAGAGGAATCAATCCAATAATCAATACAAAATAAATGAAGGTGCATAATAACCCAGAGGGAAACTTCCCCAGGCACCAAAGTCCAGAAGTGTGTAGCTGAATAATTTAACCTACTGGATAACAAAATTAAAAACTTTTAACTTTGTATTATTTCTCTTAAATAGGTTGAATACTGTTCTTGTAAAATCTTTGTTATAGTCCTAATAAACAAGATTCTTGCTTGCTCTCTATCTGTAAAAAATTAGATAAGTAGAAGGTACATGCTACCCTCAGCCCATGTAAATCTTTAGTAGTAATACTACATACAGATTATACCTTATAATTATACATATAAGGTAGACTATACATTGTAATTATGATGCTAATTATCACAATACTATAGAGAGGCACAATGTAGCAACCTAAGACAAAATAATGAGAGTAGGAAATGGACTTTTTAAAAATATTGATTGATCTTCTCTTTGTATCAGAAGTACTGCAGGGAAGCCTTGGAAAAGACACAGAAGCTTCCAAAGAGAGAGAACAAATACTGAAAATATGTTTATTCTTAACTCTTGTTTACCATTCTAATGTAATAATATTACATTATTATGGCTCAGTAAAGCAAACAACTAAACATCTGTAGGTAACAAAAAAACTAAGAATCTCATATTTAAAAAGAACCAGAAAAATCTGTAGAACATATTTCCTCCTTAAGAGATTCTAATCTCAACGTAATAGTTCATATCTTAATAGTTCATAATAGGGGAGAGTTTGCATTTTAAATATTTTTGAGTGTCTAACCAAAATTGTTTATCTTTTCTTTTATTTTATGTTGGTAATTAGTGTTTCACTATATTTTTACTCCGCCTTGGTATCAAGACTGTTAACTTCATTAACAGAAATCTGCTTTTCTGATGACTAGTTAGGGTTTTGCTAAGAGGGGTTTAACAAATCCTCTGTTTTCTGTATGGCTAAGGCCTACCTCTAGGTGTCCCCTGCGCATGTATGGTTTAGGGCACTGACTAACTGGGACTGACCTGGCTGCTCCTCTCACCTTTTATCTTTGCTGACTAAATCCTTCTCTGTAAGATAGAAGAAAAATGTTTTTTCTTCATTTGATGCATAAAAAGGCAAGTTGACCCAGTGGGGGAAAAAGAGACAAATTCTTTGCAAATAAATTTTTTATCTGCAAAAACTGTAAGTACAAAACAGAGTGACAAAGATTTTCACATTTTGTGCACTTCTTTGGTCACCTTTCAGCATTTGGATGCATTACTCTTCACTTATGATTTTTGTGTGAACCTCGCGGCTCTTCACCCGCAGCTTGTTGACCTGGGACTCGGCGATGTCAGCCCGCTCCTCGGCCTCCTCCAGCTCGTGCTGGAGCTTGCGGAACTTGGAGAGATTGACATTGGATTGTTCCTCCTGAAAATGAATGGAAATGCATTTCGTACCAAATAAAGTTCAGAATTTCTAGTTTGTTAGGTCAGTGGGTCTGGAATTCCTGTTTTCTTCTTGCAATGCTGATATGTTCTTCTCTTAGTTCTTTTTAGTAATATGCCATCCACTTGTTTATTCAAACCTTAACTTGACAAATTACCTTTGATTTTCTTTCTCTCATCTCCAAAATGAAGCCCTTTAGCATATCTTGTAGTTTCTACCTGAAAAGTATCCCCACTTCCTTCTGTACGGTCCACTACTATCCTAATCTAAGCTGTGGAACCACCTAAAAAGACTTGTACAATGTTTTGCTGCACCAACCTATGTTACCCAACAATTATTCTCCACATGGCAGGTAGAATACTCTTTTTAATATATATATACACATGTATATATGTATACATATATGTATACATATATACATATATTAAATATGTATATATTGACTGACCTGAGGGAAAACCATCTTGTGGCTTCCTAGTATCCCATTGCACTTAGAATAAAAGCCAGACTTCTTATTATGACCTAGAATACCCTGTGTTGCTCCTCCTGCCCAGTTTTTCAGCTCCATCTCTACTGCAACTCCCTTGTTCTGCTTCTTGAACCAGACTTCTTTCCACTCAAAAGCTTTGCATTTGCTTTTCTCTATCCCTAGAACATTTTTCCCTGGCTCATCAAGTGGTTGGTTTCTTCTCATTCTTCAGACCTTCATTGAACCATTTCTCTTTAATCTTTCCTCTTTTTACCCTTTTTATTCCTTCATCCCTTTAACCAAATTGGCTTGGACATATCTGAGACCTGGAGGCTGCCCAATCCCCCCAAGGGATTCTCTACTCACAGCTTCCTCAGCTTGTCTCTTGTAAGCTTTCACCTTTGCTTGCAGTTTATCTACCAGATCCTGGAGCCTTAGTACGTTCTTACGGTCTTCCTCAGTCTGAAATAATATTTTAAAGAGTGAGTTTCTTGAAAGTACAAATACCATCATATTCTGTTTTACATTTGGTTTCTAATACTTTGCAGACTGGGGTGAAAACTTAGGTAGGCCATTTTCCTTGCCTGATAAGTGAGTTCCTTTACTCTTCTTTCGTGTTTGCGTAGACCCTTGACAGTTTCAACATTGCGCTTCTGTTCACTTTCAACTTCGGCTTCAAGTTCACGTACCTGCAAAAAGATAGGCATTTTAAAGATATTTATTATAATCCATTCACTGAATTTCTACTCATCATATGGCCTGTAGTATTTCTTTTACTCTGCTTTATATGTAGTTTTTGATGTCCTAGCCTAATCTCCTTGATGATAAGCTTTTGGCAACAAGAAATGTCTTTCATTCACCTCTGCATTATTTAGTAGAGGTATTCAAAAATCACGTGTTGCATTGGAATGAGATGGAAAATATGCGAATCAGAAGACCCACCCTGGCCTCCAGTTTCTGGATCTGCTTCTTCCCACCCTTCAGGGCCAGCTGCTCAGCCTCATCCAGACGGTGCTGCAGGTCCTTCACCGTCTGCTCCAGGTTCTTCTTCATCCTCTCCAGGTGGGCACTGGTGTCCTGCTCCTTCTTCAGCTCCTCAGCCATCATGGCCGCCTGGTTAGCAAATAAATCAAACAAATAAGGAAAGTTGGTAATGGCAGGTAGCATGCGTAATATACCAGTAAAACAAATGCTCATCTTACATCAGTGATGGCCTTCTTAGCCTTCTCTTCTGCATTGCGAGCTTCCTGGACAATGTCTTCCATCTCTCCCTGGATTTGGGAAATGTCTGTCTCCAGTTTCTTCTTGGTGTTGATCAGGCTGGTGTTCTTGTTAAAATATCACATTTAGAAAAATTAAGTACGAGAAAGCAAAATCACAATGCCTGCTGTTCTAATGAAATCACAAACTAATTAATTAAATTAACTGATTAGCATCTCAGTTGACA